>JADKXX010009892.1:0-18403 GCA_017310255.1 Butorides virescens
GTACACACCCAGGTATCACAGACAACGTACACACCGTACACACCCAGCCCAGGTGCAGGTTCAGCATGGCAAAGAGATGCAATTCATCGTTCCTGCAAACCAAACCAGAAGGGGGAATTAACAACGTGCTCATCTCCAGCACCGGAATTTATGTATCTTGTTATCATCAATGGGAAGCAGGAAGAGCTCAGAAGGGTCCCAAGAAATGCCACAGAAAATGTCCCTGCTCAGTGCAAGGGGGGGACTAGATGACCTTTCAAGGTCCGCTCCAACCCAAATTATTCGATGATGCTGCTGCCTCAGCTTGTTTTTTCCAGATGAGAAATAATTCCATTAGTGAAAAACATGTATCTTAATAGCCCTAACTATAAATCTTCAATGCAAATCTTATTTACGCCTGAAAACTGAGAGAGGCAAAACATGGAAATCTGTCAAGGGTGGAAACGCTTCAGAAGAAATCTAACCTTTGCTATTAAATAATGCACGTTAAAAATCCAGCAGAGAGCAACAACTACCATCTCTCAAGGCATCCAGCACAAAAGCCGTAAATATTCCCAGCCTCGTTAAGAACAAAGCCAGATCCTCGGCAGGAGCGCTCCTAGGCCACCAGCGCAGCCTACGAAAGAAAAGGGGTAAACACCCAAGTGCCTCCATCCCACGCTCCTCAACATGGGAACACCGAGAGCGCTTTACAGCGGCAGACAACAAGCGAAGAACAGCCCGGGACCGACAGGAACGGCGCGGCCTCGTCTGTGCCCAAAATCACAGCGGGTAGGCAGCGTGTCGGACGCTAAACCGAGCGCTCGTGTTGGAGCGCCGGCAGAGGGGGAGACGTCACCGCGCGCCTAATCGCGCAGGCACGCGCGCGTCACTCGCCCGCTCTTCCAGCATGGGCGACAACTCCCATTTTTACCACGGATGGCGAAAAAGAAAACCGTGAACCTAGCTGGGAAGGACGCGAGAGCGTTGGCTGGTCGGTAGGGCAGGACGTGCCCCCGCGTAATTCCTTTTGTAACCTGACAGAATGATGGAGTAACACAAACGTGCGTTTCTGACAGGTGTAATTTCACCCCTGCTTAAAAGGCCACTGCTTAAAAAGGAGATGAAAGCCTCCATCTGATGAATGGGGATGGAAATAAATCGGACAGAAACAACATTTGTGGTCTCAGGGGAGCCGAGTCATGTGGTTCCTGCGGTTTTCCATTTGGCTGAGGAGTCGTACTGATTTACAACAGGCCCTGACAGGACCTGATCAGAATTATTTTCGTCTGCCTCCAGATGGCTCCTAGAACACGTTAGGGCATTTATAAACACTACCGGGGGCACGTCCAGAGCTCTCCACAGCAATAGCGTGCCCCCCTCGCATCAGCGCCATTAACTACCATTAAACAAGTCTTTTGAATTTATGCGACGCTATCAAGCGTAACCCAGATCCCACGGTGCTCGGCGATTTGTGACACCAAAATTCGTCTGTCCATGACCGCAGACTGTAAATGCTATCAGGCGCTGCCAGCAGAGCGAGGACGCCAGCTCCGGCCAGGGCCCCGCGGCGGTGGGCGCCAGCCAGCCCCCGGCAGCAAAGCCCGTGCCCGCTCGGAAGGGACGGGCGGGAATCGGCGGCCGGGCAGGCTGCCACCCTGGAACCGAAGACAGCCGGGCTCAGCGAAAGGAGGGGAGAACAGGAGCAAGGGGGGAACCGGGAGGGGGGGAGAACCAGCGTATCGGGGAACGTACCGTGCAAGGGCAGGGAGGCAGAGCAGAAAGGCTACCCAAACAGACCCCGTGTTCATCCTTCCCGAGCCGAAGCACGGGAGCTGGGGCGTCCCAGGACCATCATTCAGAGCAGCCAGGGACTGACTGGGGGGGAGGAAGACAGCTTTCTAGAGGGAAAGAGAGAAGGTTTCACAGCATCAGCTCGCGCTCCCTGGATATAAGCCAGAAGGACTCCTTAGAGCTCTGCTTAAGCAACAAAACCACTGTGACCTCGGCAACGTGCGCTGCTATTATTTTCTATTCCTGAATAACGGAACAATTCTCTCCATTAGTTTAGATTGTATTCTTTGCCTGGAGTTGTTTATTTGACCATCGACTGCCAACGACTGGCAGGGCAGATAGCACCTCACCGCCATGGGCTGTCACAGAAAGAACCTTTGCCCAGACGTTTGTGCATACCAGCTTCTAGGTTGTTCTTCCAACCTTCTGGAGAAAGCCCATCACCGTGGTACAGAACACGAGGGAGCAGCCAGATGTCTCCTTGCACGTGTGATTACAGAATACAGAGGAAGAGCTGATCCCTAATTTAAGACTGTAAATATTACCAGAAGCGCTAAAAGACAATTTTTGTTAACAAAGATGTAAAAGACTAAACCGTGGTCACCAACAGCAATGTTTCTGGTATAGCTGCTCCTGCAATGGCTGGATCCGAGGCCCTGGAAGTGCTCAGATGTTCAGGAGCCCACAAGCTGATATTCATTACACACTAGCCTGCATTTTCCAGAGAAGCGAATCTCGCAGCACTTTCACAGCGCAAATTATGACCCTTCCGGTTGCTGTGATGTGAAAAATAACCAAGACATGAAGGAATGTGCATATACTACACAAGAAAAACAGCCAACTTAATGAAAAAGACCTGATATCTGCTTCTCTCCTTTGACTTACTTTCAAGCCAAGGAGGAGGGAGGAGGACTGTCTTACACCTTCGGTATTTTAGCGCATATTAGGTTAGCAATCTGTTTTCTCTCCTATTGTTTTACTTGGCATTTGCGGAACACTTACAGAGCTGTCAGAGTACGTACGCCAACACACAGGCTCAGAACAATTTCAGCGAGGCAGCAGATCTGACTCTCAAGCGTGTGGTTTTGTACCTTGCCATCGATGATCCAGGACGGCCAAACTGATAAAGGTTATGAGAACAACCGTGCTGACTGAACAGCATAAAAATAGACAGTAATAAACCAATTAAGCATGAGGGGGCTACATCTACTGAAGAAACAGGCTACAGGCTTTGTGAAAGCAGAGCAGGGTAGAGCTGCTCCTACGCTGTCAAGGGCCGTTACTCAAGCGCTGCAGAAACACAGAGATCCCACCATCGACACGTGTGGAGAGAAGTCGGTTCCCAGCGCTGCTGCAAAGTGCTTATAGCATGATGCAAAATCATTTTCTCTGTCTCTTAAAGGGAAAAATGCAACCCTTCTCCTTATTACAGGATGCTGGCCAAAAGGCATTACCATCTCCTCTAACTGTGCAATGCCCTAGTAAAAAGGGCTTCTGTTCGGGTTCTGCAATGATATTTTCAGTACAAATAGATATTTACAAGTGTTATTTGTTGAAATTTAGATTAGCTTCCTTTACAAGTTGATCTGTAAATGACTACATTCGTCCACAGTTGTCTCCCAGAGAGCTCATTGCACTGTGTAGTTCACGGTCAAAATGGTCTCTCAGAAAAAGACACCAGATTGGACATGTGAGAAGTACCCCCTTTCCCCCCCCTTTATCCCACGGGGAAGCTGTTCAAAGCTCACGTAGTGGCGAACGAGCAGGCTCTGCTGTCTAGCAGGAACTGCAGTTTAACTAAGTTTCAAACCGTTGGAATGAAATTTCTAACTTAACGGCTTTTGAGGTGCTTACATCTAGCACTATTTATCTACAAGGAACACAAATTTTGCTTCAAAATAAACACGGATCAAAATAAGCTTCTAAAATGCCCACAAATGCTAATCTCTCTCTCCCCTGGCTTCTTCACTCATACTGAGATATATACTTGGTACTGTTCCAAATTATCGCAGAGAAAGCATTTTGTTTTCACACAATAGATCCTGCCTGCTGGAAGGAATTTTCTGGACTGCCTGCCTTAATGGGAGTTTTCAGTTTCAAGAAAAACACACACAGAACATTGATTTCAGATGACACGTGTCCATACCTTCCCTCCCTCAAAGACGGTGTGTGCCACAGCCCCGCTATGATGGGCTTTTGTCCTAACGCACGCTCCCTCATCTTGGGAGTCAACCCTCGGAGCAGCCCCAGGGGCAAGAGCCTCCTTCAGAGAGAAGATCGGTGGAACCACACAAGAACAACAGTCCCAAGCTCTTCTAAGACAGCCAGCTAGCTAGAAAATGCTCCTTAAAAGTTACTCGGGGCTTGCAAAGATCTCAACTGTCTTCTAGGTCTGTAAGAAATGACCTGTAGGCACACTTTATGCACGTGATAGGGTCATTTATTACTGCACAATTCAAAAACTAGCTATCATAATGAAAGCATACGCTGTATTGACTAGCTCTGTAATGGTTTGATTGAGGAGGTCACTGGGTACGTGGCAAGGATCTGTATGACCATTTGATGACCTGTTGACTCAATGCCGTGATACCGAGAGGCGCTCTCAGTAAACATTCAATCACAGCGCATCGCCTTGTCAGAAAGCGGCAATTTCCCCCTGTAACAACTGTTCCCAGTGACATCCAACAGCCCACCAAGCACGTACAAAGTACAGCTGTAAAATTGTTCACGTCGACAGGCAAGGTGGCCTAGAACATCACTCAAAGGCTAAGGAGTGAAATATTTAGGAATATTGCATATAACGTAGAGAACGCCCTTAAAGCCCACGTGCTCTCACCTTAGGCTTCCCGCAGCAATGCTCCGCACGTCTCCTCTTACGGCTGGTTTGCACCGAGTCTCGCTTACCAGACCAGGCGTTGGTTTGACCAAATGCAATGATCTGTTGACAGAATAGCTGTTTATTTCATTCAGTTCCACCAAAACCTTTCACGCATCGGCTCTTTCCGCCTTTCTCCATTGCTTCCTTTAGAGGCAACAATTTAGAAGGTGAAAGTCACTATGTTTGGTAACATTAGGCAGCCAGATGGTTGGGTCTTGTTTTCTGTAGTTCAGGAAAGATAAATACTCCTATTGTAAAAGTTTAAGATCTGAAAACACTCATAAATACCCGTGGGCATAATGATTTTTAAAAGTCAGTGACCAAAAAAGGAAAAAATCATTTGTTATTGAAGATACCACCGTTTCTTTATCAGTACCATCACACTTCACCAAGCTTGCCCAGATCTCTTCTACCACACTGCTTGTCTTAAGCTAACATTATAGAACACCTACAACCTGAAATACGATGCCCAAGAACAAACACTGAAAGGCTCCTAAAAATACGCACCAACTATTTAAGAAAATAGTTTTCCAGTTAAATCACACGTTATTACTTATTTACCGAGAACTGACAACGTGTTTCACCAAGGTTCATTTCGTGCGTGCCCAGGAGCGACGGGGAAGTATCTCCGGAGTGACACGTACCAACTCCCAACTGGGATCTTGTGTGTAACCAGTTCTAACTTCTGTAGCGCCCGCTGGGTTTACGTTTACACCTGCAAAAAGCTGCTGCTGAGAACAAGGAGCAAACGAAAGACGGCAGTCAGCTTCCATTCCATACCAGAGGAACCCAGCTGACAGCAGCAGAGAAATACCAAGATCAATATGGAACCCAAGGTCCTTATTCACACTGAAGAATTCCCCCCACCCCCCCCGAATGATGCTGTCTGAAGGGAGACTACAGCTTCACAGTGCTCATACAAGGAGATGGGGTTCTGGCTCCGTTTAGCTCGGCGGTGCCAAAGTAGCCGCTGACTTCTTGCAGGGGCACGACTCCAACCCCCGCTGCCCCGCAGACACACCACCACGCGGACAGATGTGGTCAGCAGCCAGCCAGCGCACGTTCTCTGCCTCCTGCAAGGATCCTGCGGAACAGTATCCCAGAAAATGCGCACACATCCCAAAGGGAAACGTGCCATGTTATCATCTGAATTAAAAGTTTTCAAAACCTGGTATTTTCTGACTTTAAACACAGCATTTTTTTCAGAATGCTTAATAAGCGAAAGGCCACACCAGAAAGCAAATTCAGGTTAGAGAAGCAAATTTGTGAGCAGGGCAACATCAGAGAAAGCTAGCGTTAAAAACAAGACGGACGAGCCACTCCAAGGACATGTAAGCATATGAGGCAGGGAAGTGCAGAGGTCCATCCTGCGGCAGCCACGCTGCCATTGCTCACTGCGGGAAGAGGCGAGAGCTGCCCTGCTGTCAAACCGGCCGTCACACTCGCCAAAATCCCTCCAAGCCCCAAGTACGAGTTAAGCCTGGGATCACCACGGAGCACTGAGCACACGTTGGAATCACTGAGCAACCTCCTGAGCCAGAGCCCCCATGTTCCCACAACGTACGCATTTTGGGACCTTTCCATCAGAGTAGCGCTGGTCTGATCCCAAGAACCGGCTGTCTGCAAGGGGATGGTGCCCCTGGAGCTCAGCTGTCCCAATTAAAGCCAGTAAG
The DNA here is from genome assembly GCA_017310255.1 of Butorides virescens. Lineage (NCBI taxonomy): Eukaryota > Metazoa > Chordata > Aves > Pelecaniformes > Ardeidae > Butorides > Butorides virescens. Next base: position 6,325 of record JADKXX010009892.1, read on the forward strand.
GGCATTCCAAGATTGCTCTGCCATGCGAGGCCAAGGTGCGGCAAGTGGGGCCCACCGAGAGAGCCGTTTGGAAATCGCTCTCCTCGCCCCGACCCCAAGGCTCGCGCAGGCGCAGCCTCACGTACGCGCGACGGCTCATCAGCCCCTCCGGAGCTGTGTCAGGAAGCCAACTCCTCTGCTGAGACAAATAAAAGCAGCTACAGGGTCTTTAAAGGGAGCTTAATTGGTCTTGAATTAATGGTGGTTAAAGAAATTATGCGTTCCGATGGGAATTCTAAGTGAACCTCGAGGGCTTCTGATGACAGCTAAAACCACGCACATCACACGCCACGCGCCTTGCTGTCAGCAGCACAAGTGACCCGCCGTTATCGACAGCCGTTCCGTCGCCACAGTGACGCGTTCCATGTATTCGGCACAAGTACTCGGCACTCGTAACTTTCTGCTTCACTTTCAGTAAATTACAGAAAAGGACGAAGGAATAAAAGAGGCTCTCTATTTCTCCCTTTTTCCACAGCCTTCCAATGGAAAACACACGCTGTATGCAACCACACAACTTTTAGGCATTGAAAATATTCTACAATCCACCTATTACAATTAAACTAGAACCATTTTACCGTGATACTGAGCCTACGACTTGCAGAGAAGGAATTGAGGGTGGGCGTGGAGGATTATATTAACTGGTCCCTTTTAAGATATCTTTCTCCAGAACAGATTTTATAGACACGAAATCATACTGAACTTCAGAGCTGCCTTCACATGCTCTGTAATGTTTCAAGTAACATCCTTTGCTTGCTTTCCTATCCCCGTTCTGTTGCCAGTGCTTCGTGGCCCGACAAGTGGAGTAACAGCAACACAACTACGCCATCCACGTCCAGCCAGCTCCCCCCCAGCTGCTTTTGAGGTGCCGAGGGCTCTGGATCCAGCAGCCCCATCTCCAAGCGGTCCAAGTGCTTTCATACTCCATTACAGCCGCTGCCAGACGTGCATCAGCATACGGTACGCTAACGGCAGCAGAGAACCACGCCTACGACTTCTGGAGATAGAAAGAGATGGAAGAGAGGTTCCGTTTGTCACCTGCACGAGTCTCAACAAGTAACATGATCTCCACAAATCCCTACCCCCCGTAACTGGGGAAAAACGCATACCAAGGCTTCAAGAGATGAAATAAAAACATTGCATCTATGTTCAGGAAACCCCGTTCCGTTTCTTTCATACTGTGCTCTTCTCAATGACACAGAATTTGACATATATTTTGTATTTCAAGGGCAGAAGTGATTTGTCTGAAATGAAGTTACCATTACTTGCATGGCTCATGCAATTTCCATAGCAATTTACTAAACAAACAAACATGGGCTGAGTTGAAAGGGAAATAAACATTTCGGTAATACCCTCTTTTCCTTGAGAGGGAACCCTTCATCCACGTTGGGAAGCAGGACAGGGGAGAAAAAAGATCCTGTCGGCACGCCATTGTGGGTCACATAGAACGCGATCTTACGCTGCACCGAGTTTTCAGCGCAGGAAACGGGTACATTAGAAAGCGCCCAATTCACAAGTTTTTCCAAGTCGGCTACAGCGGTTGCTTGGGATGGCTCTGAAGGAGCGAGCTGTAGCCAGTGCTTCCATCCAGCTGCAGTCACACACCGTTCTACGGCAGAAAGGCCGAGCCCCCGCGCCGCTGGCACGGCCAAGAGCCACTGCAGAGAGAGCCCAAACGCCTTCCCTGCTCCCAGGCACCCCTTCACCTGATCTCCTGGTCGAAGCTCAAGCACAACTGCAAACAGGAACATCAGGGGGTTTGGGGTTTTTTTATTTGTGGAAACCTTTTTTCCCCCACCCACACCCCCCAGTCGGTGGGACAAAGGGGGAAGGATGAATCCTTAGCTTACTAATAGCCTTAATTTCCATCAACACATTCCACCTAACTACTTCAAGGGCCTAACCACTTTGGTGCTGGCACTGATGCCTGCAAGAACCTAACTATAATTCATTCCGATCACCATGAAATCCAAATCCAAGCTTACAAGATACCTATGCCTTCAGATGCAAAAGCGTAGCTGTAGTCTTCCTTTCTGCCCCATCACCCCAAGCCTCTCCCAAAGATCAGCCTCAAGGTATTCACGCAGTAACCGGGACTTGCCCTGGGCACAAAAAGGAGTTCCCCACTATTGCCTGATTTCCTAAGGCTTTTGTAAATACCAGCTCTGAGATCCACAGAGCCCGTTATCACCTTGACTAAACAAGTAGTACTCAACGCATACCAGAGCAGAGGCGAGGGCTGGACAGAGTCAACATACACCTGTGTAAAGACGCCGAGACCTGCCTGCCCGCCGAGTTCATCTGATCATAAGACTTGCATTGGTGTTCGGGTGAATTCTCGTTTACGAGAACACAGAAATCACCAACCGGTACTGCCAGAACCCACCAGCAGCCTGTTGCTACCTTACCCGGCAGCCCCCACTCATTTTTTAAAACAATTTTCTACCTCATACTCTTATTTCTCACACGCACTTTTCTGGATCAAGTTTTTGAAGGGAACTGGTAACACTTCTGTCACGACAGGCTCGTTGTAGAGAACCTCCCAGATCAACCCGACCCACGGATGACCTGCAAAAGCAGATATGAAACGGAGAGGAAACAGAAACCCCAGCGAATCAAGCCACAGAGTCACCAAGCTCAGCTCGGATGTCTTGTTTTTTCCAGGCACAGTCAAGTGCAGCGTTCGAGACTGGATGGTTTTTAATCCTTCTCCTCCTCCTCCCCCCCTGTGTGAGAAAAGGAGGAGAGATTTTACCCTTCTTTTTTGTTGCTTTTTTGGGGCTAGTTTTTTTGTTTGATTGGTTGGTTTTGTTTTGGCTTTGCGCTTTTTGGTGTTGGGTGGTGGTTTTTTGTGGGTTTTTTTGCTTCTTCTTTGTTGTTGTCGGGGGGGGGGTGTACAAATAGGATAGGCTGGCTGTATATCCAGAAAAGACAAATAGCAAATAATCTTCTGGCAGAGGTTGGTTTCTAAAGGTCCAGACATACCAGCAGAGCGCCCACGGACAGCATCAGGTGAGAGCACGGACACCGATCACTACATCTCCTCGATGTAATATCCCCTGCTGACCCTTAAATCAAGGGCTGCGCCTTGCTGTGGATAGCGCTAGGGCAAAGTAAGTATGACAAAAAGCTTTGTCAAGATCACACTCATTCAGCTTCTGACAAGTTTTTAGATCCTTTCCTTTTTCACCTCCCCTTTCCGCAGTAGCCCTAAAGCCCTCTACAGCAGGAAACCCCCCAAGCAGCCCTGACTCCTCGTGTGCTGAGGACCACCGTGGCAGAGCATCTCATCCCGACACTGCTGTTACACGCCTGCGGTGATTTTTGAGGTAGACCACAAAGCCTTACACAGTCTTATCTGGATGGACTGAGAGAAGTTAGCCTCACATTGATCAGCCTTTTATAAGGAACCCCAAGGATTTAATTCAGTTGGTCATTGGCTCAGGGAGAGCCAAGTTGCTGTGGTCACATAGCGCCATTCAAAGGAGGACGGGAAGTCACGCGATGACTCCCTGCCGCCTTAGTCCCACGTCTGTGACGTGGAAGCCAGTCCCATGGCTTGCACTGCCTTCGTCTCAAAAGGAGGAGTGGGTGCTAGATACCACGTCCTGAACAAAGCAGCCCAGAAACCACGCAAGTGTCTCGCTGGGCACAGACAGGATCCTGCAATGGCAGCATTGCTGGGCAGCAGTTTTGGCTTTCCCGATGGGCAGCGTTTTCTTTGGGCAGACTGCTCTTCTCAGCAACCAGTGCACACCGTCTTAGAGCCCAACCCCTGAAAACGTACAGAACGGTCTACAGCCCTGGTAAAAATACAGGTGGCGCTGTCAAGATAAAAAAAAAAAACAGTTTCACGAGGGAATACCTTCTCTCTGTGGCTCGTTCGGTACGTAACAGTAAAAACTAAAATATCTTTTGCGTGCATTCATGATTGCAGCCAAGAGGTTTATGTTCTGAATCACTATTTGAAATGCATTCCCACATTGAAGCGTATTAAGGAAACATTATGGGGTCTCCTGTAAAGCAGCAAACTGCAGGAGAGTCAGAGTTGAGGCTGAAATTGCACACTTGAGGTACTCGTTATATCTAGGTATGTACCGGATAGCTCGTCACAGTACGTGCTGTTCCAAAAAATTTTGATACATAACCAGAGGCTGTTTGGGGGCCTAGAAATTGTATCACTGCAGGAGGCCTGGGAACTTGGGACCCGAGACCAGCCGTCTTCCCTTTTATGGGACGCTTACTAGTTATTTTTTGTTTCATTTTAAAAGCTAGCCCATAACTTATCTACCACCATTTTTTAGAGCCCTGCATGTAACTCGCCACGCGTAGCACCTTACTAGTGCTCTCTCAACCCAGGCTCTGCCTAACATAGCCGCGGCGGCTCCCGCCTGCTCGTTCCAATGTCCTCTGCCACAGCAGCGTAAGGACATGCAGCACAGGAGCAGAGAGGGGAACCAAACTAGCTCCAGCGTGTAAAGACGTGCCTCAGAGCATCAGGAATAGGAAACAAACAACAAAAAAAAAACCCCACCAAAACTCTTTTGGTTCAGCAAACCCAAACTCCACCGCATCCAGTTTCAGGTGCTCGATGAATGCTTCTGCACTGTGCCCACAAGCCTGAGGTTTATTGCTGACTCAGCTCTTTCCAGGGCCCTCCTTAGGCCCCCTATGCTAACAGAAAAGCACATTTCATTTCCCCCCCCGGATCCCCGCAGCACCCCGTCAGCACGGCGAGGGAACTGGAACCAACCCATCGGGAGGTCTGAGCCGCCCTGAAGCGCTGGGCTCAGCCCTGCTGCCTTTACACAGAGCACGAAATACCCGGCGGTATAAACCCACGGCCCTTTCCTGCGCCTAAAGGGTTCTGCCTAACTCGGTAGTGCCCCCATCTGTGAAATGAATAAATGACATTTCCTTTATAGGATGCTCTGAAAAGCACAGCCGGAAAGGAAACTTCAAGACTAAGATGCTACAAGGAGCAATTGCGGAATAAGGCCCAGAGTGACTCTATTTTCAAAGCTAAACCATCACATCATTGTTCCACATACGTTGTGGAACCACACTGCAGGCAGCAGTTCCTCTGCAAAGTCTAGACTTTGATTAGCTAGCCATAAAAGTATAAATATTGACCCTACAGTTACGGCAGGGAGGGGAGGTCTGCTTGTACTTTCATTAGGAGAGTTGAAGGAAAGCCTGATCTACTTCCTAAGCAAGCAGAACCCAGAAATAAGATCACCATCACTTTGACATCCAGAATGGCCAGCGCTGCCTTTGCAGTCACTTAATTATTCTTTCTCTTTAGCGCGAGAGGCAATCTAACAGACAGAAATCCAGGCTCCTGCTACCCCACGAAGGTGGCAAGAAACAGCCCTATGCTGTCTGAACACGGCAGTAAGACCAGGATGACCATTCTGGGCTCACTTTCAGTCATGGAATTAACTTTAAATGGAAGCAGTCTGAACTTACAATCATGAAACTCAAAACTTCCCTCCTTGGACAGCATGTGGGCGCAAATGCGTCTTTGTGCAAAACTAAAGCTATTGAAAAGCCAAGGATACAGGACCATCCTCCCTTGAAAGTGAAGGATACCCATTAGCCGCGTTTACAAGCGGCGACTGTAAAGGCACACGGGCACGCTCGTAACGCTCTCCTACGTTAGACCCAGCACCCCGCCGAAACTCAGCAGGGAAGCTCCAACAGCACCCCCGTTAATGTGTTTCAAAGAGATTCTCCCAACAACCAGGCTGCATCTTCCTCTATTTAAAGCACACATGGGAATGGCTTTTGCAAGGCAGGAACCTACAACTTCTTATGAAAGCAAAACACACTTCACTAAATGTTTTTTCTCGTGTCCTTCAGCTCATCACTTACCTTTTGCAGACTTCTGGGCAGAGTTGTCATATGCTTTGCTTAGTTAAAAAAAATTAACGTCAGCGAATTTCCAGGTTTCAAGAAATCTCTTCTAAATCAAGGAATATTTTTCAAACGTTCCTCGCGAAATACCTCAGTTTCCCATTCAGATTCATTTTTTAAGCTGTAAAGAAGAATGTGATCTCACAGGTACTCACAGAAATTCTTCCGGTAAGATTGGCTTCCTCTCTTTCCGCCAGGGCCCGCAAGAAATTATCTTTCAGTTCTTTTCCTACGCTTGCTAGTGACCTAGGAAAAAAATGGTACCATCATTACTACTAATTATTGCCACAGACTTTGTGTTCACAGTCGGGTTAAGGGTTCTGCAAATACAATGGGACAGTCCTCGCCCTATCGTAGCTAATTTGCCCATTGCCTATTCTGCTTTTACCAACTCCTCAAGCATTCTTCAAAGTTCATCACTACTGCAGATGTACGATGTAATAGCAGTTTATCAGAAGACGACGTCTACCAACATACATTTTCAATTACACATCCAGAACAATCTAAGCATTTATTTTACATCTGCAGAATTATGGCCAAAGTCATGTTTACATAAGAATACCAAATTTTCACAGTATATCAATACAAACTTAAACAGATTTAATACCTTATTCTTCAGCCAGCAACTAATCAAATGAACTTCTACATACTTAGACTGCTTGGTGTGGTAGGGTCAATATAGTTTTTGTATCCTAAAGTACAAAGCATGAAAAGAAAAACCAATTTTGCTCCACAAAAACTGGCAAAAAATAGGTACAAGAAAGGACACCATACACTAAAAATTACTTGCTAACCTTTGAACACAGTGCCCTAGAGTTCAAACAGTCATGAAAAATAGAAAACCCGCATCAGATAGACACAAGCACTCAATATTGGACAAACCCTTTGGGCTGGGGTAGAGTCCATGTTCTCCACGGTAGCTGGCACGGGGCTGTGGTTTGGATTTGTGCTGGAAACGGGGTTGATAACCCCGGGATGGGTTCGTTCCCGCTGAGCGGGGCTCGCACAGAGCCAAGGCCGTTTCTGCCTCTCACCCCACCCCACCAGCGAGGGGCTGGGGGGCACAAGGAGCTGGGGGGGACACACGGCCGGGACGGCTGACCCCAAATGACCCCAGGGACATTCCACACCATATTGCATGGCGTGCTCAGCGTGGAGAGCTGGGGGGAGGAGGAGGAAGGGGGGGACATTGGGGGCGATGGCGTTTGCCTTCCCAAGTCACCATTACAGGTGATGGAGCCCGGCTGTCCTGGGGATGGCTGAGCACCCGCCTGCCCTGGGAGGGAGGGAATCAATTCCTTGCTTTGCTTTGCTTGCACGCGGGGCTTTTGCTTTCCCTATTAAACTGCCTTGATCTCAACATGTGGGTTTTCTTGCTTTTACCCTTCCAAATCTCTCCCCAATCCCACTGGGGGTAGTGAGCAAGCGGCCGCGTGGGGCTCAGTTGCCAGCTGGGGTTAAACCCTTCAACAAAAAAGTGATTCTTTAAAATGATAAAAGTGATTCTTTAAAATGATTTCTGCAGGTCTCTCAGCCTAATCTAAAGCCCTTCTCCATCTCCACAGGTCATTGCACTCGCTCCAGTGGACTCTGCTCGCAGGAGAAGGAAGCGGAGACTTCCTAAATCCTGCACTAAAGCAGCTTCACTGGGAACTTGGCTCCTTCTGATGCCCCAAGCAGTGAATGCTGACCGGAGCGCGCGCTCGCAGGCACCCCAAGGCATAAGCGGTGCCGGCGAGTGCAGCACAGCCCTACCTGAGAGGGGAAGGATTATGCAGCCCCCCCTCCATCTCAGTGCGAGTATTTCAATAAAAAGCCGTAGCATTTGTCGATCCAAGTAGACAGAATACAGCATCTATAAAGTTCTTTCTATCGAGCGTATAACGTATCAAGTTTCAAATGAAAGAGTGCCGTAAAGACTGAAAAATTCCCTTGGGTAAGTGTTTAAACACAGACATACATGGTGATGTCCTTAAACTGAGCGGAAAGCCTGCGCCTAAGCTTCCAAGCTCCCATGTAGAGCTACCAGGTCAATCTCTGGCCACTTCACCAGCTGTTTGCCAGAAGCACGTTGGTTTGAAGCTGTTTCACAAGTGCATCTGCTACACTATAAAAATAAAAACCCAAAGACTAACATATGGATTAAAACACCTTTTTCTTCTCCTGTCCAGTTAAGTATTCTAGATTCTCAAAGTCTTCCTCTCTCTGGCAGAGGTTAATACTGAATTAACAATAAATCCCTGTTCAACAACTGTTCTGGCCAACGGCACTTCAAGTGTGTGGCTCCTCTTTTGAACCAGAAGGGTATGGGTGCCTGAAAGATTTTGTGGTTTTATCCACATAATCCTCACCTTGCCTTAAAAGCCTTGTCTTCCTGCCGTCCTTCAATCACCACCAAAATAATCACTTACAACGCCAAGACGTGTAAAACTTCCTTTTCTGTAAATATCATTACTTGTGCATTACGACACAACTGAGCCGTGCCTGAAGTCAAGCTGCACTGTTTCTGAAAAACATGAAGTATCACTGGGCAGCCCTGTCTGGGTCCAAAAACCCACAGAGTGCTAGAACACAGCACTAAAATGTCACAGCGCATCCCAGGTGTAAGGCAGCAGCTTTTCACACTCCTTGGGATCACTCCAGGACAGCATTACCGCACCTTCCTTGCTGTGTTGGCTACTGTGGGTCTAATTCAGCAAGTCTAACTTCTGGAAGATGCCAGATGAGGAAAGGCAGCACATCATACGTACGTATTTCCTAGACACTAGTCTCAGCGACAAAGCCCTACCTTGCTCTGTAGAAGACGCTTCTACATCTATAAAATGTAAAAAAAAAAAAAAAAAACAGTCTGGATTTGACCAAAATAAATTCTTTCTCCTACGCCCCGCAAGAAAAACCATCTACAACAACATTATGGCTGAATAAAACATTAGGAAGGCAACACATCATGGTTGAAGTGACACAGAAGCAAAGCCACTTGGAGCCGAGCACAGTATTAACTGGCTGCTTTTTTGTAATAATGAGGGGGGTGGGACAGAAGACACCACCATCACCACCCCTAAAATCAAGCTAAATAATTCCTGAGTCATACCTGAAAAACGTGCGAAACATTTGTTCATCCAGAGAAACGTCTCTAATGGCCTAAAAGTATTAAATTAAAAAGTTCACAGGACCAGGGAGTGCAGAAACTAAACGTGAGACGTGTCCTCTGCATCAGACTCTTAACCGCTTTGAAATCCCTTGCTTTAAATATAGACTGTTACTGCATATACTACTACTGGATCAAGGATAACAGAAATCCCTGTTCGATTTGAACCACAAAGCAAGCAGAAATAGTCTGGATTTGACCAAAATAAATTCTTTCTCCTACGCCCCGCAAGAAAAACCATCTACAACATTAGGTGCTCCCCAAAGCTGGAGGATTACGAGCTACATACCAGTATAGAAAACATGCTCGCAGTTACAACAGCCCTCGCAAAGGAGAGCCCAAAATATTCATTATTTCATAAACGTATGCACGTCCAACATCACACGCGTAACCCTAACATTGACGCGCTGCCCAAACTGCTCCCGCCGTTGGGTTCGTGCCCCAGCATAGTACTGAGGGATGCTTTAGAGTGAAACCCCATTTCTGAGGCAGCAGCACCTCCCTACTGACGCTAACTGCAGCCACCTGTACTCGTTACTGCACACTCCTGACCCACCACATTTTTAATGATTATCTGCACCACACGCGTAGAGGCCCGCACCGAGAGCGGGCTGTTCCCGTGCTAGGGGCTGTAAAACCCTCCTGTCTTGGGGAGCTTTGGAACCAAACACCCAGACACGGAAAAGCCTGGTGGAGAAGTGACAGACAGGAGGAGGTTACCATTCTCATTTGTCAAACAGCGATCCGGGACACGCAAAGATCAAGCAAAGTGTCAAAAAATAACACACAATGTCTCTTCAAACGTGCAACTATTGCCACCGACCTGGTGGCAAATGCTCCATAGCTAGTTGTGGTAAATATTAACTCCTGTATTCATTTCTCCCCTCTGAAGATACGCTTTGCCCGCACACAGAGACGGGGAAGCACTGACCGCGAGTAACAACCCTCACTACAGCGTCCTGCAGTGGGAGCAATGCCGAAACGATGCCATTTCACAAAAATAGAAGGGACTCTTTTCTAAAGGAACTTGCGACGCTAACACTATGAAGTGGCGGTTGATGTTTTTTAACTCCAAAAATACCATTCTTACTTTACGATGCCCCAAGTGTCACCGATGAAACCGTACACTGCCACACTATCGTGTTCCATCCAAGCTGCTCCTCTTTCCCAGAGCTCCTGGCATCTTCCGCCATCCCGCACACAATTCTCACATTCACAGTTCAGACACCTTTTGCTTGCAGCATGTTTTTTTGGTCTTCAGTGATAGGTGCTAGTGAAGCAAAAAGCAGGGAAGCTCTTTTCCAACTTGGGTTAGGGCTTCTCGAGTCACATTTTGACAGGCTACTCTGCTTTTTTTTTTTTTCCCCCCATTTTGTTATGGTTCCCTAGGGCTTCATTTATTTTATTTTCCTACATCTTCTACCATGTGGGCTTCTCCTGAGAGCACTGGAGTCACAGTTGGAAACAGAACAATGTAGTTTAACTCTGAGAACGCCCTGTTGACCTGAAGAATGCTTTTTATCAAACTGAGATAATGGGAAGAACATCCAACAGTCACACTGTTATTCTTTCAAAAGTACGCTCCACGTTCCAGGTCAGCACAAAGCCAGGCTGGAATGCACATTCTCGCCTAACTTCTGCAGAGCAGCTGTGTTTTGCAAACACCTGCCCCAGGATTAGCGGGGAGACAGGCCTAAGAACTCGGTCCCAAAACTTCTCCCTCATCTGCAGACACGTAATTTTTATTTTAAAACATTTGAAATTTCAACCTCCCAGCGCCACGCACTTACAGCATTGTGTCCTGGGGCACAACTGTTACTTGAGCACCGTTCCAAGACATCAGACGTGTATTTCGTTGCTCTACGTGAGGTATGCACGGTCTAAACAGGTGGGACTACAGTACAAGACAATACCTTACAGACCGGGCTGTAAGGCCGGGACTGGAAAGGTCCAGGTTCATCATCGTGCTCCGTCACCGATACGCGGCGCAAGCTCGGCGGCGTGCTCGGTTTTCTTGCCCTTGGCTCACAGCCCGGGAAGCTGGGACGCCGCCACCCCCGCAGCTCAGCGCGGCCACCCGGACTCCGCACGGGGCACAGCGCTTGGGAAGGCGCCGGGGAGCGTTCAGGCGCTGCAGTCGCGTGGACGAACACTCGCTGACGTTCAGTCACGGGAATCGAAGCCTGGCCAAACCACTTTTCGTTAGCAAGTCTCCTCCGCAAGGATGAGAAAGCGCACCGCCTCGGCAGCGAGACGCTGCTTCGGTCGGATGCCAGCGTGGTGCTGCAGGCGGGAGCAGCGGAGCGGCTCTTGGGCTCTCCAGAGCTGTCGGTTCACGGCCTCACGCCTCCCTCCCTTCCCCACAGGCCTCACGCCGCCAGCGCGCTTGCCCCTTTCGGCTAACTCGCCTCAAACAGGGGGCGAGGTTCGAAATGACCTCACGCGAGGGTACCAATGCCCACCAAAATCCCAGTCGAGATGAGCAAGGGAGGAGAGCAGCCTCTGGCCGACCTGTAACACAAAGGAAGAACGAGGGCAGCGCATCAGCGTTGCCAAGGCAGACACGCAAGGACGGACGGACGGCTGACACGCAAGGACGGACGGACGGCTGACACGCAAGGACGGACGGACGGCTGATCTGGTGCCACCGCTCTGTAACGTTAATGAAACAACACAGAGTGTCTTCAAACTGCCACGGCACCAGACAGTGAGAACCGTAACCCATTAAACCGTGACTAACTGAAGCAAGGGCAACGCTGGAAGCAGCCTACTGCTACTACTCGCAGAGAGCAGCACTCTCTACCGCTACAAAACCAAGTTTCCCAGCGACACTCTCGTAAAAAAATGCTTTTCAGGTAGTGTTATGCCTGCATTTTGATCAGCACTCTTACACCAGTAAGTGAGGAATTCACCCCTCCGAATGTTCCCGGGAGCCTGCCTCCACCCTGACCTGCCCTACGAAGCCACCACCCTGTTTGT
>JADKXX010009893.1:0-47365 GCA_017310255.1 Butorides virescens
ACATTTGCCCTCTGTTATGGACTTACATCATGTTTTTCTCAGGATTTTCAAAAATTACGTGTCTATACGAACTGGCCTGTGTTTTTCTTGGGAGTAAAATCATCTTGACAGAGATGAAGCTGGGGGGGGGGGGGGGGGTGAGGGGGTGGGGTGTGTCCATTTTGGAGCCGAGTTAGCAGCTGGGTTACAATTTACCCTTGAGTAAAAAGAAGGTAAGAGTTTTATTTTAAAATGCTCATAGTCATGTTAATTAAACAAAAAGTAGTTCTACGAGAAATATTCATACTTAATACCTCACCGTAGGTATCTCCCTCTAGCAAACGGAATTTATCAAGGTAAAAACAAACAGTAACAGAAATTACACCTTTATATGGGCCTGCAGAAAGCGAGGCAAGTAAATGAAAGCAAACCCCAAGTATTCGGGGGGGGGGGGGGGGGGAAGACGCTATAGCATACTTCTATTGGATTGCACTGACATAGTCAATTATTTGTAACGTCTTAGCAAGTATACCCTTAAAAAGAGACTGAAAAACGTCTAAAAGCAAGATATTCCACACATATAATTTTCTAAAATCGTAACATACAATTATGCCTCGCTTGGGCTACAGCTCCCTTTATTTAAACCCAGTGGGATTTGCAATGAGACTCCAGGCTCTTATCTAACTGATAATACTTCTGCTATTTTTACTACCTTGATTCATATCCATTAGCACATGCCACTCTTTTTTCCCCAATATTATGCTGTACTAATAGTTATTTTTACTGTGAAAGACCTAGGTAACCTTTTTTATGCAGCTCTAAACTGGATTTATTTTGTGATCCTTTCAGAGACTTACTGCCTCCGAGAACAACGGCCACAGGAACTGTCACAGTCAGTCAGTACGCTAACTCTGCACGTTCTCTCCACATCTCCAGGCTATTCCTTAAGCAAAGGCTAAAAATAAACACTCTGAGGCTAGAGGAAGGAGCAACTTTTAACAGCCTTCATCTCTGACCTAACAATAGGAAACCAGACAAAATTGAGAGCAGAAATCTCTCTTTCAGACACCAACCGTCAGCAGCCTCCAGGACTGAAGCAAACCCCGTCATTTTGCTGAGGATGACCTGGCCTTGTTTCATCCCCAGGCAACTCAACTGTGGCTCGGAGACCCAACTACAGCAAGCCCCTCTGGGCCAGCCCCGGGATGCTCCTGAGAACAGCAACTGAGAAAATGGAAAGCACTGTGCTCGGAAGACGCTTTCATACAAGGAGTCTGCTGTGCAGCAGGCTTGGGAGCTGGGAACAACTGTTACTCGTATCGTTATGCAAGCTGACCCGAAAATCCTAAAGAACATTGCACTTAAACCCAGCAAATCACGTTCCCTTTGGGGCACGTGACTGGATGTAAAGCTCAGCAAACAGCACAGCAGTGTACGTTCCTTGAAGCCACCACAGATCGTTAGCTCAAGTTGTTTCTTTTCAAGTGACCCTGATTTTCACCAAGTGCTGAGCATCCACCGTGTAAAAATCAAAACCCACGGCCCAAGCGATTGAATTTTTTTTTTGTCATTTTCAGAAGAATTTAGGTTGGCAAGCCTGTTCACAAAATTGCATTCAACACATCCATCTCCGTGGCTTCTCCAGGCCAAATTCTGCAAAACCTAGATGGCAGAGCCAAAAAGATAACACACAGCTGCTAATTTTTTCCAACCAGCACCAGGCATGACAATCCTCGTTACTTCACGGAACGGGTATTTAGGATGGGGTTTGTGCAGATTACTAGGTTATGTCTGGACTCGAGCACTGAAAGCCTGTGCTTCTCCCACCTTATTTCTCTAATCCATCAACAGCGCAAGCGATCTGTCTTACACACCGAAAACAGTCAGAACACATCAAATTGCCTTTGTACCACATTGAAATAATCTGCTGTTTGGAAACTGGTTGTGCACCCAAGTGACAGAAAAAAATCTGATCTTTTATTATTTGGATCAGTACCCGACATACTTGCTAATGGATTAGCAATAAAATCAAGTTCTAGGAACTGTCCTCTCCCACCTAGAACGGAGAAGCCTTCAGCGAGTCTGCTTCCCGACCCCAGTAGCCTTGTCCATGTGAGCGAAATGAGAGGCTGCTGACAACAGACGAAAAGGCTGGAGCCACTCCCATCTTCTCCCCCTTCCTCCCAACATGGTTTTTTTTTTTCCACTCAGAAAAGACAAACTTTCAGATTAAAAAAACAAACAAACAAAACCACCAAAAAAACAAATTGAAAGGTGATATCTGTAGCAGTAAATAAAACAGTTCCAGCAGCCAATGAGTACAGTGACACATGCCACCACTGGATCCACGCTGCTTTAAGGAGCGGGTCATTGCATCCAAGCTGCCTACTGGGATTTGTTCTGGGATCAGCTTAGCTCCAGAACTGCAACCGATAGGTCTTTGGGCCAAGGACCAAAGTACTGGTACCAGGGACCAGCCTAACACTTCCACTCGAGGATGACCACACTGCCGTGCAGCGTGCCGGCTCCGGCACCGCGCCATCGCTCAGCACAGAGATAGGCAAACGGCGCGCGGGCCGGCTGGCGCATCCCGAGGCACGAGGACGCCGACGCAAGCTTGGGCTGTGAAAACGCAGCAGAGCTAAGCCAAAGCAGAAGGATCCATTCCCTTTGCCAAGAGGTCCTGGGTGCCCAAAACACACTGTAACCCCTCCAGTGGGCCGGCATCCTCTCAAAACGCCAAGGCTACCCGGAGAGTCCCAACGCTGCCCGAAAGCCTTGGCTCCCTACTCGGATACTTCTAAGGCCAACAGTGCACGTGACGAGTTCCGCCCTGCCCAAACTTCTTCTAAGGCCAGCGGACGTGCTGGCCTAGGTAAGTTAGGGCAGTCAGGTGGTAGCAAGTAAAAGCACACGGAGCTTGTCTAGAAACGCTCAGGACCACTACAAAGGGTGGAATATGTGCCTGAGACTTGAGAGAAAACGTTACAGCTACTTGCGGTCCGCCACATGGGAAAAGCACGGATACCCTCCGCACATGGACTTAACACCATACCAGCAAAACAGATTATTTATTTCAGACAGCGGGCTGAATGTGGGCCCCAAGTACAACTAATCCCACAACATATTCACACTTTAGGGCTATGAGCAACAAGGGATGTTCAGAGTGCATCAGTTAACAGCTGAAGAGAAGAAAACAAGAAAGGAAAAGAGAGAAGGGGGAAAAAAAAGCAGTTGAGGCCTTTTCTGCCGGGAGAGCGGAGTGAGAAAGGTTGAAAATTGCAAGCTACAACTTGCTATAATTACCACCGCTACTCACGGCTCACAGCTGCTGCCCAAAACGTTCCAGAAATTTCAGAAAGCTTTGAGACTGCTGCCAAAGCAAACGCCATGCACTGCAAGGCCTGAGAGCGGATTTCTAGGCAGGACACCTATCATTACAAGGGAATTCAGAGCAGCTTGAGGTTTTGGTGTTGATCTTTTTGTTTAGATCTGAATTCCAAGGTACAAAAGAAAAAGCTTTTGGCACAAATCGGCTGAAGAAAATATTTCTGTGCGCGTGTTTCATTTTAGAGAGTAAGTTTTTGCCCAACTACAGTCACTTAGCTATTGCAGGAAAGGTCTTCCTCCGACGGGAATGCTTTGCTTACAGGAAAATAAGGCTTTGGATTTTCTCCTCCGCTGAGCTATTGAACCACTTCTTTCACTTAACTCTGCTATGTTCTCAAAACATAAAAATCTCACCCCCTAAGCAGCATACTCAAGTCAGACCCAGTCAGAATCGTTGCACTGAAGCTTTCTACAACCAAGTGACCTACCAAAGACAACGAACGAGCGAGCATCCCACCCGTACCAGAGCCTATGGAAGTCATCTTGAGATACAAGAGCCATAGAATTCTTGGTTGAATGTAAGTTTTCAGGGTGAAAAAAGACTGATTTTTTTCACTCCATGGAAAAATTGATTTGAAGGTAAGAAAATAAAAATATATTAGCTGAACTGACAAGGTAGAAAGAGACGGTAAACAGTGCTACAGACATAGCTGAGGAGATACGGACAAACAGTTTTTGAAAACACGTCCGCACATGCTAAAGGAGATTTTTTAGTAGCTAACGCAGGAAGATAGAGAGTGTGAGTATAATCTTTTCATTAACTACCAGCGTTCACTTTAAATATGAGAACATCTTTATCCTGCAATAATCAACTCCTTGACCTTTCACACTTGAGTTTATTTAGCTCAAGGGACAGTAATTATTTCATTAACAGAACACACAGGTGTTGCAACTCACCATTATCAAAACACTTTTAGTCCCAACCACACATACAGGGAAGAACGTGATCTGCACTTGGGGGGGGGACACACGACACCACTAGAAGCGTGAAGCACATTTCCAGCTCACACGCATAGAGGCGTCACGCACCGCAGCAAAGCTTCGTTAACTTCAGTAGAGCCACACAGATGACAACAGTTGTGTGTCTGGCCCAACATCTTAATTATGTAACAGTAAAAAAAGATGACATTGAACTAAAATTCTGTTATGAGGAGTTTACATGCTGCTACATGCGTGCCCGCAAGTATAAAATAGTAGCTTTATTACGTCTGATGAAAGGCAGCACGCTACTCAGCTTCCACACATATCCCCAAACCAACTCACTGGCAATTGGTTAACCCAAGGAACTGAAATTTTGCCAAGAAGTAAATCTTGCCCTAATATAGTACCTCACACATCCTTCTTACTACGACCGTAGCTCTGAATCACTAAACAGTAATGAGACGTGCTCTGTCATTTAGAAAACCTGCGTAACTTTTAACAAGGAAAATAAAAATCTTAAGTTAAGGTGTTGTAGCACACGGTTCCGGTTTCCAGTTCTTCAGCCCTCCTGGACCCATTCAGAAGAATAACGGTAAGACGTTTCAGCAGGACAAACAAACCAGCCTTGCCCACACAGGCGCTGTTCTGCTTTGCTTTCCTCTTAGATTGCGCTTTCTTTCGAAACCTAACCCGATAGTGGGAATTGCACCATTTTATGATGAAAATCGGGACACGCACGCTCCGGGGGGCTTACGTATCCAACCGTAGCCACAGTCTGTTCCTTCACGTAATTGCTGCGAGATTCTCAAGGGCTGAGAAAGGAAAGCCAGGCTGCCGCTGTGACAGAACTGAAGGAGGAAGCAAGGAGAGGCGCCGGTCACACGACTGTTCAGGTCACTCCCGGCGCAAAGCTTCACACGAGGAAGCGTGAAAGGGACTGCCGGAGCCAGAACCACTACAAGGGTCTGTTCAACCTGAGTTTCGGTAGGCAGCAACTGCAGCACAGACAGATGCAATGTAAACGGGTCCACCAGCGGCCTCGGCGCCAGCCTGCAAAAACCTCCCCTCGTCCCGAGGTGAAAACCAGCTCATCCTGCACAACGGCTCCATTAGGAGCCTTGATGGAATGGAGACTGCCGGTTGTATTGAACTGTGCCCAGCCACGCGTGACCGTTTGGGGACAACTTCTGGAGATGGCAAAGACCGAGTTCTGGCCAAACTAGATTTACAGTGAAATTGCGGCAATGCTGTTCTGCATCACATTCTGAAATTTCACGTAATGAGATGCATAAAACAGAAAGCCTGAAAACCAAGAAGAAACGACTCAGATTTTTATCCTGAGACTACTATCAGAAACCCAGCTCGGGGAAGTATTTGGATTGAAGTGCATACTGAAATAACTGTTTTCCCCAAGTGAAACCACACCACTGGAAATGCCATAACGGAACACATGGCAGCACGCAGCTTTGGTGGGGAAGAGAGTAATACAGCTTCTATTTTGCTCTCTTGACCAAAAAGCAGCGTCTCTGGACACTCGCCCTGGCGTCACCACCTTAATTCCTCCGCAAGTGCCTGCTCTTGACCGCTTCTTACACGAGACTTTCTACATAAAACTATTTGGAACAGTCACCGTACAAGTGAAAACCTTTTCTAAAAACTAAGCTAAAAATACAGTTCTCAGATAAATAGGCACTGGATGGCAAATCTCTTACGTTTTCAGTATGCCAAACATTTTCAAATTCTGAGCAGGTGTTAAAAATAAAAAACAGAAAGCACAAAATAAGGCAGAAAGCCTCTTCCCTCCCAAAATCCTCATTCACTAAATCAACAGAACTCAACAGTTCTGAGGGCAAAAAAATACATGCATCGTTTTAGCTAGCACATGGGAATAGCTGCACCCAAAACATTTGTGTCCCCAGAGATTAAAAAGAACAAAACAGAACTAAGAAACGCCCACGTCTAATAATAAAACAAGAACAAAGAACAACAAGGCAGCATTGACTGCAAATATTTGTGGTAATGTGTCTCTGAAATTGCCACATTCCAAACCAACTTGACTGCAAGATTAAAATCTAAACCCACAAGCAGAATTTTTATCTGAAACTTACAGAAGCCACGACCACAGTAACCTCGAACACCAGAAGGGAAAACCCGTGACTTCCAGCTCAAGCCCCGACTTTATCTCCTCTTCTACCAGCAGGTGAGATGCATTTCTGAATCACGAGGCCTGTTAAGAGACAGACCCCTTCACCTGTACCCAGCTGGCCAGCAGGGAACATGGGACAGGCTTTACAAACCCAACTATTCCCCTTCACAAGTTTTTGAACAAGACCCACCCTTTTAATAACAAACACAGCATCCCACTTAGCATGAGTAATAAGAAATTACTCCTAAATAGAATATGTTGGTGGTTTACTGGAAGTTCCTGTATCAGTAAGGCAGCCAGGCTTGATTTAAATTATGCAAGTTAACTGGATATACATTATTAAGCCACTAAAACGTCAATTATCCTTGTTAAAAACTTGTGCTTTCTTTCCAGATCCGAATAGATTCCTTCCATTCTAGTCACTGAGATGCAATGCTCAGAAGCGTATCGCTAACAGTCACGTATAAAATGCTGCGCATAAGCATACGGTCATCTACCACTGAGACCGAACTGAACTTCTGTTCAACTTCTTCAGTCTGTCCCACAGAGTAGCAAATTGACGGAGACAGTCCTATGGCTCAGCAAACTCCAAAGGGCGTTTTCCACTGCCTCTGTTTGCCGTCCTCCTGCCATTTTCCCAGCGGTCTTACCATCACGCCCAGCTACGCCTTATGCCGAGTCATGGGGCTAAGAAGGCAAGGCTGACAAGTCCAATAAAGCTGTCAGAGAGAAGCTGAAAATAAAAGCAGCCCCCAGACACGAGAGGAAAGGCTGCGAAGCTTCTGTATTACATTAGCTACAGACGCAGGCATTGCTTCTACCAGCCGAGTTGCATCCCTTCCTATCACAAAAGGAACCGGTTACCAGCACTACTGCAACATCACTAGGATCAGGGATTAGACAAGAACCATCAGCAACCCCTGACAGCCAGCAGCACGGGACCAAAAAACTACTTTCTCATAGAACTGTATCACTGCCATTTCCAAAAGTGGGCAATTACAGTCAAGTCTGCAAAAATAGGGGTGCTAGCTTCAAGGACGTTGGCTGGTGAAAGTTCTAGTTAATCACCTTCACAGAGCAAAATAAGGAACCAAGGGAGGGGAAAAAAACCAAACTGAATAAGGACTGGCAAAGGCCGTTTTTCAAGAAATGTTTCCTCCAAGTCCATCCACCAAGTCACTGGCTCGGAGGCAGGAGAATGCGACTGCCTTTTTAACATCAGGATCGGCACCAAGAGGCTCCATACTGCTGGAGAACGATGCTTACAAACCACGCAAGAATGACGTGTCAGCCTCATGAGCAATGCTGTGGTGAAATCCAGCGTCCCTAAAACGGTTTGGGGACTCGGGGCCGAGCACGCTCCCGAATCGCCTTTCGCCCCCTCCCGCCCCTTCCAACAGGGGCTGAGAGCCGGACTCAGCCGCTACACGCTGCTGGCGCAGGAGCAGCCCGCGCTTGCTTCCCAATACGCTGCCCTACCCAAGCCAGGCCCACAGCACGAGTCAGACGCACACGGACGGACGGACGTGACCGGGACGACTGAGGGAGAACCTGGAGTACTTCATTGCATCAGCGACCAACGGATACAAGAGCAGAAGGACAGAATTTTAAATCAGTATCCAAAAAAGCACTAAGGGACTTAGCAAAACCAATACCCTCCCAGGAAGTGAGCGACTTTTATTATACTGCACAAAACTTCTGTAAGCAGTTAGGGGTTAAAATGCGAAATAAGGAACCCAAGTCCTACAAGTAATTCATAAAAAACTTAACCATCCTCTCTTGAAAATGAGGACTGAGCAAGCAAACCTCATCTTACAGGCAGTTCTCCAACAGATGCGATTAAATTCTCCAAGGCTAAGTTCCACAAAGCCTTACTTAGAATGAGTTTACTGACAATGATAAAACACTGCTTCACATTTTTCACCACACATTACGAAACCAATTTTGTCAGCTTGTTTTCCCACAAATCCAGTGAAAATTTACACTATGTTTTCTATGTTCTCCACAGACAGCAATGAAGGCGCTGACTGCAGCAGCTTCCTTGTATTTCAGCCTACTTCAGCCAAGGGAATTCCCAGCAACCCTTTAATTCGGGAACGCTATTGATTTGCCAGAGAGAACCACGTAGCAGAGAGATGCAGAGCGTCCAAACACGTATCCAACACGCAGCCAGCGACAGCACGAGTGCCTTAAGATTACCAAAGTTGAAGCTTGACAAAATAATTCGCAGTTCCCAAAACTGCCTCTACTTCCCCTTAACTGCTCTTAAGGACTTGATTCTGACTTCCATGGAAATTTTACCATTGAACTCGTTGCATAAACCAGCCAGAAGAAAACTTCAGGGGGGGCGGGGGGTAGGGGTGTCTGCTATTTTTGCAAGTGAAAGGTTAATTAATAGTTTTGGCATACAGCGCGGGCCAGCTGCTTCGTGATATCATTCACCCGACTTTGGCACAATGAAATGCATGTTTCTGATCCAACTTACTCTGCAATTGCTGACGGCTAAAAAATTACTATCTAAATATTTTTACTCATAAAAAATTTATTAGCACCTCTATCAGAGTATTTGTGCGTATATACTTTATCCCATATGGTTATAATGTGAGATTCCTTTTGAGTACATGGAATGATTACTGAAAGAGATCTAATTGTATCATAAATAAATGAAATGAACCATTCCAGTTCCTGCCCAGCTGACAGTCAGCTCGGTCTTTTGACTAGTAAAGCTCCATGGCTTTGCAAGGCTTAGCTGCTTTAGTAAGAAGGACTGCGCAGCTGATTTTGCATCAACTATAGACCCCAAGATCTTAATGCTAAACACCCACGCACATAACACGCAGTAGCCCATTTTACTAAAAAAAAGGGCAACACATGCTAAAGCACCCCAGATCGAACCCAAGGTTTAGAAATCATTTTCCAACGAGCGTGATGTCCCAGAATAGAGCAAATGGTTTCAAAGCGTGTGTTCTGGGTTTGGCACCACCTCTGTTCTCACCGGGAAGCACACACTACCAGCTTCCACCTCGGCGTTTCTACTCTTAAGCCCGACGCTCATCGCTGCAGCACGCGAACACTTGGCGCACGAGACTTTTGGTGGCCACAGCAGCTCTGGCAGGCGCCACGGCCTCGGCCTGCCTTGCTGCACGGGGCTGGCCTACTGCTCGGCGCCTGGAGATGTGATGATGCCGAAACGCAGGCATACGGTGCCATTTCAGATATCCCGGAGCATTTAAGAGACACGAGGCAGTAAGATATGACACAAAACTCCCAGAAACTTGACCGTGTCTGGAGCAGCAGCTCCAAGCCAGAACCCAGGCAGGGACTGCTCCCTTAGCAGGCACGGTGGTGGGAACTTGCTGCATTACAGGACGCTACCCACAACCCAGCTTCATACCACTGGGCAAACTACTGCCTACTTGCTGCACAGAGCAATCCAAATATTTGTAGGGTAAGAAAAAAAAACTATTTTTTTAACATGTGTGAATTACGCAAAACTGCTGGAGCCCGGGGAAGTTCTGAGCATCCCTGTGACAGCGAGGAGCTTGCAGGTGAAGCGGCACTTTGCTTGTCACAAACTGGGGGCAGGCCCATTTTAGCTCCTAAAAACCAAGCTTCTCCGCTGGCTTTGCGTTAGAAGCATTTCCTAGAATAATAATAACTATTATTATTATTATTACTATTACACGATTAACTAAGAGAGCCAATCAACTCCTGAAAACAACAGGAAACCCTTGTCAAAGTTGATGCCTGTTACGTCTACACCAGTAACAACAAACTTGAGGTCTGCCTTCTGCCTGCCTGACCAGCTTGATGAGCGAGGCCATTCCAGGCCCAACAAAGATAGGTGCTGAATAAAAAAGGGGTTGATCTTAGGAAGTAAGTCGCTATTTATTTAAGCTTTAGTGATGATCGCTATATGGGGCGCTAACATTTTTGCAGAACGGCTGTGAACCGCTGACTCTACTCTTCCTTAACTCGTGGGAGCCTTTACTGGCATGTACGCTACGGATCCTTGACGTTCCAGAGACGGTCGGAGTTCCCTCCGGACGAGGGAGGGAGCTGAAGCAGGCAGCCCCGAGGGAGCAGAGGACCCAGCAGCCCGGTGCTCCGGCGCAGAGCCGCGGCGGGGCAGCCGGCACGCTCCCTGCCGGAGATGGGCAGGAGCGGAGCGGGAGACCCGGGAGGCCGGGGTTCCCCGCAGCCGGTGCTGCACGGTCAGGCTGCCTCCCTCGGGAGCTCCGCTGCTGCTCCGAGCCTTTTACCTCTGCTCCCCACATCTCGGTGGGCCTAACGTCTACGCTCCTCCGGCAGACCATCTCCAGTACTGCCATGTGTCCTGCAGACAGAACCGGGCAGCTGCAGCATCATTAGCAATTTTCCTGTTTTCTTTCAAGTCACCGTGATCCATTTTCATTTGTTTTTTCAGCCAAATTAAAGAATGCTTTAAAAAAGAGCTCCAAAACCTAATGCACCACAACGAGTATGTGGGCGGGTTGGCGGGGAAAAAAAAGGGGGGGTAGAGAGGGGGCTCAATTGCTTCCTGTGGTTAAGATGTTAAAACCCATTCCAGAAGAGTCTGGCTTGATACTGTGGGTTTCGCTGGTATCTTATTTATGAACATCGGAAATAAACTTGCATGTGTGCCCCGCTTTCGGTAGAAAGCACGTGTTAAACAGATGGAACTCGGTTATATTTCCATCAAATACAACTGAAGACTCATATTGAAGGTGCTGCCAGATGCCACAAAAACTAAACAGCTTCCAGAAGAACAGAATTTGCTGTTGCAGTGACAGCACTTTCCAACAAAATTACAGGCTATGCTAACAAACTGAAGGAATTCGGCTTATCCACAAGAGATATTTCTCTTACTCGAGTCATTTATAACTTCTTTTTACAATCAGACCTCCATTTATTGCAACTAATTTAGGGCAGATACATTAACAATTGGGTATACACTAAGCCAGATTTAAGGCCTCTTTAAACACTTCCACAAATTCTTCCTTTCAAGAACAGGCAGCAAGGGGCCGTACCCAGACGGGGGTGCCCTGCCTTCAGGCTGACCCTACACCCAATGCCCGTTCCCCGGGCGCGCGTCAGCCGGCGGCGCCGTCCGCCAGGTGTTTCGCATCGGCCTTACGATGATGACGCAATACACACCCTCACCTCCGCTTCCTTAATTTCTCATTCTTGACCAGACATGGTCTCATGGGTTTGCTTGCTCTTCCTATCTTTCCTCGTTCATACTGTCCAACACCAATGAAAATGCTCCATTTACACTGAAAAGCAAGATTTTAGCAATTTCTTATAAATAGGAACATAGGAAAATCAACCCCTACTGAAAAGAGCTGGAGCCAACCAAGGTTATTCCTTAATTACACGTGCTTCGCGTGATAAAATGCAATGAGATATTAATGAGAGGTGTGAAAAAAAGACAGCAAAACAAACTTTTCTGTGGCACAAAAATCTAAGTCCATGGTAGCAAATCACATTACTGCAGAGAAAAAAAAAAGAAAAAAAGGCCCCCACGCTTGCGGAAGGGAAAAAAGCACATTCTTCCGTGCCCCTGCGTAACCACACGCAGGTATCTTAGGTCACCGTTGTCCTCACTGAGACGCTTAGGCAGGGGATAAGCCCGACTTAAGCAACCTGGCAAGGGAGACCCTGCTGGCAGCATCTTCTGAGTAACAACATCCTTGTCTGCTAGAGCCCCGCTTTCTAAACATACCGTAACCGACGCGTCATTCCAGGCTTTTGACAGGGAGGACAACGGACAGAGAATACAACAAGACTAGAACACCATGATGCGGAGAATACAACAAGACTAGAACACCATGGCACGAGAAAGAGCCATTTGCCATTACGATGGGCAGATACTGTTATATATATCTGGATTAGCCTTTTATTCCTCATCTTGTAAATATCCTATTCTACTTCGATTTAAGATTCTAAAGCCATCTGGACCGAGGGAGGTAAGTAGACCTTCATAAGCGCTCGGAACAGCACAGGAGCTGGACGTACCCTGGTGCGCGCTGGCTGAGCGCCGAAGGCCCCCGCCAGCCCCCGCACGTCCTCCCTCCATATCAAGCCCCCCGACGAGTTCGCAGTGGTTAATAAGGGCTGTTTCGCTGCGCTGCCAAACTGGGAAGCATATGCCGCGAAGATGTACTTCAAAGCCTGGTACATGGGTACTGTTGGAATCGCTTATCAGAAAGATGAAGAGGTGACAGAGTTATAAATATCTTCATGTGCAGAAAACACCGGATATTAGCGAGCTCAGTCATGTAGCAGGGAAGGACGTAGCCAAAACCAATGGCTAGCAGCTGAAACCAGACAAAGCCAACAGAGCTCAACAGCACAGCACAACATCTCACCAAAGCCACTCGTGTCGCCTCCATTTATGAATTTAGATGCAGAGCCAGTTGTTCTAATGCAGTGTCTTTAGCTATGTTTTTTAAAAAGGCAAATCGACATTTTCCTATCAAAAAACCTCAAATCTTCTTCTACGAAGGTTAGGGTTCAAACGCGCCAAGACAGCAGACGGCTGATCCCCAGAAGACTTGGGAGTATTTTTCACCAACAGAGAAAAGAATTCCTGAACTTATCAAGTAGGAAGAGATTCAACTTCTCCAGGCTTAATTAAAATGTCATTTCATTACAGCCATCGGTATTGAGTTCATACTGCAGTTGGTACAACAGTAACTGAAACTCTTTGTGAGAAAGATAATTACCACATAACAGCGTTGATATTAAATGACAAATTACTCAGGCTGATGAGTGAATAAGAATTACTATTTTTACTCAGGCAGGCGTGGATCCAAATACATGTTTGTCAGCCTTTAAAATACCAGTACCCTGAGGCCGTCAACGTAACTGAAAGCTTTGAAAAGCAACGTGCTGAGTCACTAAAACAGCAAAATGCATTCCCAATGCAACAAAAGGTACTTGCTGACAATCCGCGTGTCTCAACGTCACTCGGTCTTACAGCTTGTCTACAAATCCCTGATTCTGCCAGAGCCATGCACTCTGTAGAACCAGCCAGAAAGAAACAACGGATCGAGTCTAATGATCACAACAAGGTTATGGACAGGAGGGCTGCTTGTTGCTGGTTTGTTTATAATTCTAGCTGCAACGTTCCAGGAGAAAAGAAAAAGTTTTCTTAACATATTTTCACGGGAACCCTTTTTTCCATGCACAGAGAGGCAAAAGGCCTATATATATCCTTCATTGTTTCTTTTTTTTTATTTTTTACCTAATTGTTTCCTCCTAGTAAAAGAATGAGGAAAAGTTAAAAACACAAAGCAATACTTCCTGGAGTGTTTATGTCCTTTTTAGAAGTAAGTTTTCACCTTTAAGTGCAAACTGAAGACTTGAAACCGAAATGAATACATCCCTGCCGCGAGACTTGCAGCACAACAACGCGGACCGCTATTCCAAAGTAAGACTCCCGTGGCAAAGTCCTGAAGGAGAAGCGGTCGCCTCGAGCACCCTGAACGGCACACGCCGGGGAACGCTCACACATAGGGCACCAGCAGTCGAGCCAGGACTGCTCCTAAGTGCGCGAGGGTAAAAATTGAAATCCAAACCACTGCCACTTGGAAACACTCAGAAGATTTCTTGCAAAATTTAAGATGACATTTACTTAGATGGCTAAATTCAGAATCGGGGAAAGATTTTATTGCAACCTGACAGCAGATGATCCAGTCATCTGCTCCTATCAGACTAAACCATCGTGGGGAGAAGAGAAAACACTGGATGGTAACGTGGCTTGCTTGGTGCTTCTACCCTTCATCTGACTGCAAGCTCTCTCTGCTTCCATCTTATTTGCATCTCATGGACCTATCTCCCAAAACAATGAATTCAGAAAGAGCGTGCAGAGGAACCCCCAGGCCTGTCCTACGAAGAGGGGGTTTGCCGAGGGGGTTTTGGCAACAGCCTGCGCACAGGGCCGCGGACTGGTGCCCTGGGCACCCACGGCTGCATCGCCGTGCGCTGGTACCTTCCTCAACGGACCGAACGCCACGGCCGCAAGCGGTGCCTGGACGGAACCTTACACCTACCCCACCGGGAAGCCAGCGGGGAAGCCCGGAGAGCACGTAGATGGTCTAAGTCCTGAGATGCTGTCTATAATTAAAATAACCTCATCATGACATTGACCGCTCCTAGATTTAATGGTCCTCCATGTTCTGGAAGATAAAGTTATTTTCTAAGAACGCGAGTATAGCACAACGTGTCCCTTTGCAGGTGTCATTCTGCCGTTAAAACTGAATTTGTAAAAAGCACATGGAACATCTTAATTTAGCTTTATATAAAAATTGTCTTATGCGTTATGTTACAGCCTGCTTAGACAAACCAGGCCAAACCCAATAACACAAATGCTTTAAACAAGCTATCAGGTGTCGTGGTCATGAAGTGAGACTTCTTGATAGAGAGGAACTGGGGCTTTTGATCAGAGCTGAAACCTATTAAAAGCAAATGTTAGAAAGTGAATAAAAATTTGATCTTTTTACATTGCCTTTAAGCTTCCATGAAGGAAAGAGTGAAATCTCTGATTAAGTGAAGCCATTTGGGGGATTAAACTGCAACACTGAGCGGCTATAGTTACACACAGTATACCGTAGCTGTTCAGTTTGGGAGATTTGCCACCACAAGAATGCAAATCCAAGCCACCTGGCTATAAAGTACAAGCACAAACCTCTTGGAATTCAAATATTTAATCTTTGTCTCTTAATAAATACAACATAAATGCTTAAAGAATGTGCAACCATCATTTTGTCTCTTACGATTACTGTGGAATCCTCAGATAAAAGACTTGATTTTCCCATACTTTCAGGCAGTGCTATCAGTACCTTGTCTCTCGACTTCCCGCAGTCAGCCAGCTATATGCACAATGCAACATAACCCAGTAACGAGAAAGGGACATTCTAGGGAGAAGCCAAGACAAGAAATTATTCCGCGGCTCCCTAGAGCCAAGACACAAAAGGGAAGACCCCACGTTATGACAAAGACAGTCGCACATCTGACACGGCCAGGCAACGCATCTGATTTCAGCAGGAGGCAAGAGCTGCCAGCAAGGGGACAGATGCTGACCCTTCACAGACCGGTCATGCCAGGAGGCAAAAACTGCCTCACAAAGGAAAACCCTTCACTGTTCTTCAAGATGGTTAAATCCTGTGCTGGCCCTATGATTTGCACTGGAAGAAAGGGAAGATATTTCTTGATGCCTGTGGCCAGCTCAGAGAAAAAAAAAACAAAACAAGAAAACACAAACCCAAAAAACTGCACAGTAATCATAAGTTTGTATGAGCTATAGCAGTGCTCAGAATTGCACCAGTAAATTTGCATCGCCCTGGTCTCTCGTGGTTGACCAAGGGAAATCATGCACGTACAGAATATTTCGTGGCTATACCTTATCTCCTTTTTACGAAGGCAGATGACTGAGGGCTGGGAGGCGAGAGCGGGACAGGATGTCTGCTGGCAAATTCCCGCTTTCGGAAGCTATGGGCCCGGCACTCGAGCGGCGCGTGCACATCGGCACCTATTCACCCTGCCAACAGTAAGCATCAAACGCTCCAACTGCAGCAAGGAGATCCCGATTCGGTAACTGGGAGAGTCACAGATGCATTTTATCATCAATTCTATCCCCAAATAAAGCTCTAAATCCTCAACTTCTCCCAAACACATCTCGCTAAATCTCATCCTCTGCCTTCCAAACAGCATCTTCCACAACCTTTCCCTCTATCGTTTTTGCCAAAGGAATACAAATTAGAAGGGATCAAGACCCCAGGTCTCCAGACTGCACCTCGCTACTTTTCTTTACGGCTTCATCTCATTCATTGGTACTTAGTAAGGGCTTATGATTAGTCACAGTTTTGAGATGATTTCAAAACAAGCAGCTACAGGGCCACCATTTTCGCTTTTTGATTCACATCAATATACAACAGTAAGAGCGTTGGTCTTTGCTTTCCAACTGACGGCCTGCAACAAACTCCAGAACAGAGTCTGAAATGTTCCTTGGGTGCCATCCATTAGATTTTAAGTGAAACTCAAGTTTAGGCTTTAGCAGGGTCCCAAGCAAACTGCCCAATCCTGAGCTTTT
Source organism: Butorides virescens (assembly GCA_017310255.1). Lineage (NCBI taxonomy): Eukaryota > Metazoa > Chordata > Aves > Pelecaniformes > Ardeidae > Butorides > Butorides virescens. The sequence goes on from JADKXX010009893.1 coordinate 16,533, forward strand.
TGCATAAGGTTTTCGGGAAGCTGACGTTGCCGGGGTTTCTGTAGAGCTTTCAACTGCAAATGAAATTCATAAAAGCTCCAGCTGAACACCGGCTCCTTCCTTCCCTTCACAGGATCCAGTCTCAGAGGAAGCACCTCACGTCTGCCTTGACGATTTCATCCTTCTTTGCCTAGCTTTGCTCTCTCACTGCGTCCCTTCTCCGTGACTGTTGCCGACTCTCACCTTAGCAGGATCGCCGCACTACACTGGAGGGTTTAGTACACATGGTCATTCAACTTGCACACTTCTGCTATTATCCTCTGTCCATAAACCAATTCTGGACTAGTCTTACTCCAAAGGAAACCTGCTCAGTGCAGCACAGGCATACAGATTTTGTGTCTCTCAGCTAGGGCTGTGTTTCCAATTTCCATCACAAGCCAGGAAAAAAATCTACAGACAGAGGACGTAAGTAAAATCTGTAGATCACAACTCAGCTGAGGTATCTGGCGTAGTCAACTTCAGTGCAAGTCTACCCCATCTGCAAACCCAGCCACCCGCACTTAAAACCCTAAAATGTTCTAAACTTAGTTGTGCCAAAACCTCTGCAAGACTCCCTGTGAATTGTGACGGCCATAGCTCCAAAAACAAAAGGAGAAAGAAAGGAAAGAGAGGATGAACAGGCTCAGACGAGAGAAGCAGAAGGAAAAAAAAAAAAAAAAAGAAAAAAAAAGAAAAACCACAAACACCAACCAAAAACCCCCCCACACGCAGCCACAGAACATGGGACGGACGTCGCATCGCTTACTTGCTTTGTCTCACCTGCTCAACTCTGAGCTCTTCAAAGCAGCTACCGACTCGCGCTACATTTTCATACAGCATCTAGCTCAACTGTGCTACTAAGGGGTTGGAAAAATTCACTTAGCAGGAACTCGGAGTCACCAGGATTAACCGGTTTAGCCCGATAAGCTGAGCACCGTTTTTAGAGTGCCTGCTGTAAATAAAGCCTTGCAGGTATGCAGTCACTTACTGCCACCCTAGGACACCAAAAGCTACCGAAACCACACTTGGACCAAATTCACCGAATGTGCCTGATGAAAATTTCCATCAGAAGCAACTGAGAGAGGCCAGAGAGTATCATCTCTGTCCAAGAAGCAGAAGCAAGAACCAGCTCCACGGCAGGTAAGGCAGCGAAAACACAGCTCAGAAAAAAGGTTAATGACGTGAACGAGATCTCTGAACAAACAGAACCTACTAGATGTTTGTGTTTTCTTCAGTTGTTCCCAGTACTGCATCAGTTACTTGAGCTTCAAACAGAACAGCTAAAACACATCTGAGAAGCATTTCAGAATTCTGGTGCCCCACACAATTATCTCCACAGCAAAACTTGGGGCTAGCGTGTTGCAATATGCTATTCAAACACCAAACACTTCCTTCCCTACGATAGAAGATAGTCCAGGAATTTAATTTGTGAACTCCCAGGTGGCTGTCTTCCACATTACAGATGCCTGAGGGCAACGAATCCTTCAGTACTTTTTGCACCCTCGGGTAAATGTTCCAGACGTGTTCCAAGAGGAGCTCCCCTTCATGTAACCACTTCACACAGTAACAAGCAAGAATTCTCCCTGCAGCCAAACTCAGATTACATTGAGTTACATAAACACATTACTGTTTCATTATTTTACATGCACTTGGTACTCGCTCAATTTCATCCTACAAAAAGGATGCTACTGCAAACCGCCGAGCAGCAAGCGCTTCAGAAACGGAGCAGGAGCCCACGCTGGGTGGAACAAAACGTCTGGATGCACAGAAGGGACTTTGCGCCTGTCAGGTTGGCATCATCTGCGGTACCGTAACAAGGCAGGTCTCCTCTAACACCAGAAGCGCAAAGGGCGCTCTTCAGGTAAGAACTACTACGCTCCCTTAAGGTTCCAGGACAAAACACGCCTCTGGATCGTAAAAGGGAAAATAACCAGACTCGCGAGGAGTTTTGCAGGTACCAGAAAACCTTTCCAGTAGATGCATGACTAAAATCAAGCCGCACAAAGAGGCTTCTCTTCCATTTTCCTTATTTAGAGCAATAGATCAACAATACCGCTCCTCTCTAATCCATACGGTACAACAGTGCATAAAGCCACAATACCACCATCTGTGCCCTCAAAAAGGACATTTGCGCTATTTTTGGAAACGACTCCAGAGCCCAGAACTGGATCTGCGACAGCTCATTCCACGTAGCCATAGGACAGCTGGGACAACGGTTCTGTGTCCCAGTCCGGACGTCCTGTACCCACGAGAGCTACGCGTGGTGTACCCCGCAAGGTGAGATCCTGCCTCTGGCCGACTGTTCACACACAGGCGTACGCCCGGCCTTGTTCAGCAATCCCAAATTCAACAGTCGCCCCTTCGGTTTGCTGCACGCCAGTGCAGACTCACCGCCCGCTCAGCAGCTCGGCACACGCGGTTTGGGTGGGGGGGAAATCATTCCCAGCATCACAAGGCTGCCAAACCCTTCCTGACACCGCAGCAAGACCCAGCTAAGGGCTGAGCAAGGATGCCCACGTGCAAGTTCATCTAAAGACTAATTAAATGGTAGGTTGATAAAGAAATAGTTCGCTTCTCTTGAGAACAGGAGAAACCTCGAAATTCGTAAGAGAGAACAGGGGGAAAAAGTAGCACACTACCATTCTCTGCGTTCGTTTCGCCTGCAGCTCGTCCCTAAGCGGCAATAGTTAGAAAAAAATGAACGGGTTTCCATCTGCGGGTAGACCATAAATACAAATAGACTGGCACAGCTGGCTGGAGCTGCAGCAGGAAAGAACCTAGAATTGCCCACTGACAGATGGTTGGCAAGGACCCACAGCCCACACGGGCTTCTGCTTCCAGGCTGCCCACCACTGCCCACGGCCCTCCCCAGTTTGCTCCCATCAACGGTGTCGCATACTGCCGCCAGTCCCACGTCCACGTTCAGCGGGGGCCAGTCGAGGGGCGGTTTCTGCTGAAGCCACAGCCAGGTTCTGAGCCATGAGCTGTGCACTTCACTTCTGATCCATTCTGCCGGAATATCTGTAGAGATCCAGGCTCCCGAACGTCTGCCTGAGCGCCGGCTCACACAACACCCTGCAGCAACAGCAAACCAGCGGCACATAAACGTATTCAAGCTCATTCATTGCATTATATTTGGGAGGGAAGGGTGTAGACAGATGTTAAATTCTTAAACCCCTACTCTGCTGATGACCAAGTGAAAGAAAAAAAGCTATGTGGCTCACGGAACAGCTATACATCAAAGTCATTTTTGTATGGTTTGTCTGATCTGTCAGGCTCAACGTGGCAGCAACACAAAAACACAGACTAAGAACATGAAAACCTCAGAGCCAGACAGGCAAGTCAAAAAGAAAAACACAGGTGTCCCATCCAAGGACCCCGGAACGCCAAAGGAAAGGGACCCTAAAATAGTACAAATAGTAACCTTGATTATGAGACACGAGGACAGACATGGGCACTAACTGTTCTACCTACAGGTAGTTTCTTTTTTCACGTTCTCAGCCTCAGTCTGTCAGGTGGGAATGCCTCACCCACACAGGAGAAACAGAAACTTTTAACCCATGCCTTGCAGTTCCCCTTTCCATGGAGTAAAGGCACCTGTGGAACAGCAGGAGCCGAGGACAGCCGCATTCCTCAGAACCAGTCCGCCAGGAAGGAAGCACAACTTCCCATCTTACAGACACACACCCCCCCAACACGCAACAGCAACGCGGGGCGCCTTGTCCACCGGAGTCCCCCCTTTTTATTCTCTTTTCTTTCCTTCCTTTTTCCCCCCCCCCCCCCCCCCCCTTTTTTCTCCTTTGTTTTTGACTGATAAAGAAGATTTGACCCATCTGTATTTCTCTTACTGCCTTTGTATAACAGCTTTCAGATTTTGTATTCCTCTCCACATCAACCTGACAAATGCTGGGGTGGGGGGAACCCTCACAACACAAAGGATGTCCAAAAGAATTAACAGACAGAAAGTGCCATTTGAAAAGAAGCAGGTTCATTTTCATCTCCTTCCAACCCAAAAACTCCTGAACCACTACATTAACTCTGTTTACTAGTAAAAATGCGGGGAGAGCGTTCCTCGCAATGGCTGAAAGCAAACCAAGAAGTCTGTGTGAAGGATGGTTAGGAGGTCCCTTCTGCCCAGGGTTCCAGGTACAGGCAGGTGTCAGAGGAAGGAGCACACCAGGCTCCGCTCCCTCGCAGCAAACTTCAGATAGGCAACTGTGCTTTTTACCTTCAGCTAGAAGGGAGACCGAGGGAGCAGGGGGAAACATTGTTTAAAAAAAAAAAAAAAATCATGTTTTCTCATCCATTTAATACAAATCACTTAATGACCTTTTACTGCAGTAGCAGTTTACTCATGTTCTGTATCTCACTTCTGGAGCGTTCAGGAGTAGAGGGAGAAGGCAGGATGTAATGGGAAGGAAAGAAGAAATTAAGTAAAGGCTTCTCTTCCACAGACTGCTTTCCATGCAGCTACTAGTCGTCCATCAGTGGAATTTATTAAGGACTCTCATTTCCTCTGGGAAGGGAAACCAACACTGGTGTCTCCGTCATGGTTGGCAACTATTTCTCCTATAGAGTGGTAGACTTAGAACTTGAGCAGGCACATTTTAAATGCTTACATGCAAAGCCTACACTGGTAACTTGCAAGAACCCGTGGGGCAGATGCTGCACACCTTCCCCAATTAAAGCATGAACAAGCAGGTGTCAGTTTTATTAGTGGTGTGAACGCATGGATCGCGGTTTATGGTTTTTACTCCCAAGCATTCCAGAGCTTCAGCAGGTGTAACTTTGTTATTGGACCCAAGTTTTGGGGGTCACAAAGGCCAGCTGACTGCAGGGGCAATGTCATTCCCTTGGATCTTCAAGGATAAGGATCAGACCTTAGGCCAAAGTGGTGCTGTTCAGTAAATAAATACAGCTGAAATGGGCAGGAGCCGAGCACTACGGCCAATCCTTGTTTCTTTTTATTGGAAGATAGAGCTATGCAGGCAAAAGCTTGCGTCCCTATTCGCTTTAAAAGACAGGTTACAAATTCAGAAAAAAAGGATGCGATCCAAAGATCAAAAGCAAAAACCGGGAAACTTGCGGTGTGGGGCGTCAACCTTGAGCCTCCCTCGCCCATGGCAGGTGCCTCCAAGTGGATTCAAATGCAATCCTGAACCACAAAAACAACCTAAGATCCCCTGACATCTTTCAGAATAGATTTCACCAAAAGGGAACGACATCAAGGAATGAAGGAGCAAAGAGGTGGCCCGTTCACTACTCCTGCGCTTTGAGCAGTCGCTTTATTTCTCCCGTGGCACCCAGAGTTACAAGCAGTGGACTATTCCGGTTGCTTTAGTGTTTGAACAGAACTTTGAAGAGGTTACAAACTTTTAAACCCTACTCCACTAATAGAGAGAGTTATCTAAGGAAATTCAAGCTTTATTATACGCAATTGGTTGGGAAACATTAAAAGCAACCCTATTATTTAATTAGAAATGCACACACAAAAGGAGAACCCAGTTCTAGCCAGATTACCCTTGATTACTGCTGCCTTCATCTCAGAAGCAAATGCATTTTGCCAGGACCCTACCTTCCTGCTATGGGTTTTTTGTACCCTGTGGTAAAGCCCTCCTCAAGGTGTTGGTTGCTTCTGAGACTCGCCTGGCTCTCCATGCTCCTTTTTGCTGTTCTGCCAAGCTAATATTTTCCCCCCACTCTGTTTTTATCTGTGAAAATACTTATCCCTTCAAATTATCCGATTCATGCCTGGGATTTTCATATTCTTGCACGCTTGCTGCTGCACATCAGTAACACATCTAAGCTGTTCCCATTTTTTTTTTTCTGTCAAAACTCTACTCTGCCATCTCCCCCAGGGTAGCTCCGTGTCCACCCGCATGGCCCACGGAGCTCGAGAGGCGCACAGCTCCCACGAGAGCAGCAATTCTGACAGATTAACGTAAGCACTCTCACTGCCCAGTAAGGATCAGGCCTCTTCAAAACTACACTCCAGAGTCCCACCCCAAGTGACTTATTTCATTTTATTAATTGCCATATTCTGGCATCAGGTAACATAAACACTGCCTTCACCTCAAATCCAGAATGCTTTTGCCCAGTCGCTGCCAACGTAAGCCTTGAAGTGACATGTTGCATAGGCATAGCTGACAGCACCTTTTAACCTCGGGCAGATTGGATTTATGGATACAAGGCTCCAACCTGTTCATTTTTTTTCTTTTCATTTTAAAACAATCATGCTGCTTTCCATTACAAGCTCTCAAGCTTAAGGATGTACAATGTGTGTATTCTCCCATTTTTCTCCAGTTACGGTTCATAAGACCAGGTTTCTCTGCTCATATATTGTACTAATGTAATTGTGAAATCAATATAAAAACAAAGCCACCGAGAAACCTGCGGTCCTGGGAGCTTTCGTCAAGTATTATTACATTTCTCGCCACAAAATGAACCGGCACCTTCCTGCCCTAAGGCAGTGTATGCTTGATCCTACTTAACTATTTTACATTTTTGCTTTTAACCCACAGATTCATTTGTAAAGAAGAGATAATTTACGTATTTTCCATATATGTGAATTTCTTTTACTGTTCACTTATTTCACTCATCACAACAGAAATTCTGCACATACTTCCTTCCCCCGTGTCCCCCCAGAGACTCCCACTTTTCAAGGTAGCATATACTAATTTTATACCTCCCATGTCTAATCTTGTAACAAGATTATTTATTCAGGTGTCTTCCCAAAGATGTCCTCAAGCAGAGGAGAAGCTATTAGACCTAGGGAGCTCCACTGAAATTGACTTGAAACAACAGAAAAGATGCCGAAAGTTTGCCACTTGTTTATTAACTTCCCCCTAGATACACACAGGCAAAAATGCAGCCTTTGAAGTTCTACAGGACTTGTAAAACAGTTTTGAAAACAAAAGTAGTGACAACATGACCATAACCTATCCAGAGGCTAGGGCTCAGCAATACACTCTCATTCCACACATCATAAAGCAAAAATTACAGGTTTTTTCAAAGTAACTACAGTACAGTGACATACATGGGGAAGCGGGGGACATCATTCATTGCAGTTACTCTTCTATAGCAATAGGATTCAGAAACATGCTTCCAACTTCTGTTGGTTTCTAAGGGACCTGCGCCCTTCGAGTTTACTTTAATCCCGTATTTGCAAGCGTCCAGTCTGATAAAGCAATCCAGTCTCTGAAGACATCTTCTGTACGAGTCGCACACATGTATAAAGGCAGAAAGTATGTCCCAAGCCCTAATGCCTCTTGGCTATGTTATCAGTACTTCCTAATTGAGTAAATTGGTCGTCTTGGTCTTACAGACTCCTAGACAACCTCACAAACTTCAGTCTCTACGTAATCTGTCTCTACCTTTCACACTCTTCCACAAGCTTCTAACCTTAGAAGCTGGGAAACATTCTCCTTTTCCCCTTAGTCTTGAAAAATGGAGGAAAGAAAGAAAAAACTAAAGCTGCTCGAGTCTCACATTTCGCCCACAATCCTTTTTCATCTTCAGTGATCGCCTCCAGTGAGAAAGAAACAACTGCCTGAGGGACAAATGCCTCCTGCCGTCTTTTTTTGTTATTGCACGTCCTCCCATTAGAAACACCTTCACCTGCCCAGTTCCCATCTTTTTCATTTCTTTCATGCTACTCATAACACAAATTATTTCACACACAATTGCACTGAAGCTTTCTATCCAACAGCTCAACTGCTTCTAGGTGTAGCGGGCCTGTAGTTCAGGGGCCAAAGAGTCTTAACCTGTGCCGCTAGCCATTTTTGAGATCATTTTCTGTAACAGCACCAAACTGCAGATATCACACGCTTGCTTCACTGTGCTCAGTAAAAAAAAAAAAAAAAAGCCCATGCTATTTCTACAGTCTCCCAAGTTTTACCCACAGCTCCGTGTGCCATTGCTAGCAAATACTAATTTCACACTTAAGAGCATTTTTTCCACAGTTGTATTCTCTAATGATGTGATTTCTGGACAGAAGACACAAGCACCCCAAACCAACCAGCACATCTCTTAAGCCTATCTGAAATAGATCCAAGCCAACTTTAAACCATGTTCTAAAGATTCTGTAACTGCCTGACCATCTCCAACTTGTCAAGCTTCACAACCCTGGTTTATTTTCCTCTGGTGTCAGTGTTCTTTCAAGACCAACATAAAACAGTTGCAGATCACTTGCTGCTTATTCCAGTTCCTAGGGGTCTTCATGGAAATAGTTTCATACGACTCGCTGCAAAAGCTACAGGAATAACAAATTTCACTGCTTATTTCAATCCAGTTCTATAAAGGACATCTACTACTCTTTTCCAAGTATATAGCCCCCACAGACCTGGAGTTTGCCAGCCCAATTGACTACAACATTGTCGTGGTGTTCCACCAGCATTTGTGATCTGCTCAGATGTATTCTGCAACTTGGCTAGTTCCCCCCCCCCCCCCCCCCTTTAATTTTAAAATAAAACAGTATCTACCCATGGTCTTTCCTAACTTTGAGGTTGGAAATTTCATTCCTAATGAAGGTCTGCCCTCTCATTAAGAATCCAGAGGCCCAGATAAACCTTGTGTTTGACAAAGCTGGACAGGTTGCTTTCTGTCAAAATCTTTCAACAGCTTCTCATGTTCCCCATTTTTATCCAAGTTGGTGTTTTTCAAAAGCTTTGCACCTCTTCAGGACGCAAAACGCTTTACATTCATTACCCTCTCTGGTAATTGAAGTGGTCTTTCTCACTTAATTCCACACTTTTAACAAGTAGTGCACCGTAGTAGCTGCTGCTTTGTGTTCCTTTTCTACCTCGCTTTCCGTCAAGGAAGAGCTCAAGTTGACATTTCAGCTTCCCCCAGGTGTCCCCAGCTGGACTTGTTCGGTTCTTCAGGATATTATTCTTTGACCAGTTGTTCCACAGCCTGCATCGTCAGTGTTGCTGTACAGTGTTCGCTGGCATTCCTTGGAGAAGAGCACCACACTACATTTTAATAACAACCTGGAAATGATGATGTCAGTGGAAAGACTGGAACACAAGTGAGATAGTCTCAGGGACATGACACACTTCAGTCATTTCTCTGCTCGTGTCCCCTGTAGACCAAAGGCTCGGTTTCTCAGTTCAGGTGCCATACTTAATTTAGAAAATGAAACGAAATCCCAGCATTTTTCTTCTTTTCCCTGCAGAGTTTGATACTGTTGAACCTTCAACCAAGTATCTGTCCAAGCAAGCACCCAAGTAGTATTTTCAGTGTTTAAATTCAAAGTAAAGTATTTCAAAATTATTTCTACTACTCTTTATTTTTAGTGCTATTTTTAACCTTGAGCTCTTATGCGCTTATTTAAATCATAACCTTTAGATTACAAGAGCAATACTTTATTTCCATCCAACAGAAGGAACTGTCCTCCTCAAAGGAAGAAAACAATGAGAAATACTACCATGACATACCCCAGAAAGTAATTCAAAATACAAGTCCATTAACACTTCATTAGGATCGCGCCCTGTTCGGTGACTTAGCTAAATATACCTTAAGAGCCGATGACAAAATTTGTCCTTGCTAATCTGATATTCTGAGAAACTCACACAGCCATTTTGGTATTAAATAAGGTTTTAGAAAGATTAGCATTTACCAGTATCACACCAGGCTTTCCTAACTGCAAGTCCATCTGAGAACAAGTCACTTGCAGCACAAGGAATAGCCCTGACTATGAACTTGGTCTGAAGTCACCCAACCACAGTAACCCCCAGCTACTACCCTGGAGGAGATGTGAAACAGACTTGGCAGAAATCTGCAAGTTTGTTCTTGTAAATATAATTCTTCGTACATCTGCCTATATGATTAATATAAACACAGGTATTGACCATCCTCAGGGGAAAGCTTTGTAGGGAGAAAATAGCAATTTCTGGGTCTCAGCTTAATACATCTTCAGAAAAAGCAAAAATATTTCTCGGTTTGCTTAATGTTGATGTCATCACAAGAAACAAATGCTAACTTGGAATCCACTGAAGATAGAGCTAAGATTTTACAGATCTTCATTTTGGAAGTTGTCACAAGAAAATGCTTGTTCCTGCATTGACACCCGTCACAGTTTAGATCAGTACTTATCCTAACTCTTATTCACCTCCTGCCTCCCATCTTCCACAACATTTTTCAGGACTTAGCACCTAACACTCTTTTTCTATTGCAATGGTATCGTATCTTAACACATCCAGAGTTTAGCTTGAACTCACTGTCTCAAGGCAGACTTTATAAGAAACCCTTCTGCTTTTCAATGCATTAGCTATGACAACATTTTCTCATGAAAAAATATTTTCCACAGTGAAATGCAGGTGCAAGGGAAAAAGTTAAGTACAGTACAGGAATATTTTTCAGGCTGAGGACAAACACAAATCTTGTAAGGTTTAGGTCATGTTCTGGCCTATCAGAAATGGTTCTGGACCGTGCAACTGAAAATGCTTTATCCCTCTGACATGCCCATCTTTGTCACAGTAAATCACGGCTGTAAACCTGCAAACCCAATCTGTCTGTTTTTCCCTCTGAACTACAATATCAGCAACATCCAAAAGGTGCCAGCGTGAAATGACCCCGCCGTCGTACACCCCTCTGAACGCAGCGTGACGCCAGCACGGGCACCGCGCAGCACATCCTGTCTTTGCACCAACACCCGTACTTCAGCACATCCTATCTTTGCACCAACACCCGTACTTCAGCACATCCTGTCTTTGCACCAACACCCGTACTTCAGACCGCTCGGTCACACGCCACCACCACAGGACATCGGCCGTCTCTCCCAGAAGCTCTAGGGCCATCCCACACTGACATTCAGTCTTGTGCTTCCTTTTCAAAACTAACTCCTCTACCTCAAAGTAGATCGATGAGCAAGGGCTATGCATTTGGACATAAGACAGTTTAAAACTCAACGCCTGTAGGTCCACAAGCCATTTCACCAGAAGATAGATGAAGAGGGAGTTCTCCGAGTACACAGCTGAACAACTCCCCTCGACACACTTCAGTTGACTGCCTACTGGATTTTCAAAGCCTCCCCCCTGCCCCGAGTCCTGCAAAGTTTCTGCCTCATTAGCCATTAAACTGCTTTTATATCTTAGGGTTCCCACAGTTATTACCAAGTGACATTTCCATTGGCCCTTTCAACTCCGATTCAAGTTGAACACAAACTCTTCCCCAGTGCCTCGCTCCAGGACCACGGAAGGGATCCTGCCGCAGCCAGTGCGAGTTGGTTAACGTGGCAAAGAATGGAACAAAATAAAATTGGTTTGTTCTGCTAGAAGGAGGCAGCAGCCCTGAGCAACACGGGCAGCGTAGATACACGGCTCTCTCTGGCTGGAAGTACTCCAAATGAAGTCAGTCACTGCTCCTGGATACAGCTTTATCATGTCCCACATTATAGATTTATATGCACATCAAGTTTCATCCATCAGAAACATCACACCAATATCCTCGAATATTCCAACTTTAATGCAAATATCCTATTAACCTTCTTGATTTCTTTCTCTAGTGCAACCACAAAACACATTTTTTAACCATTCTGTGTATGTATAAAATAGAGTGTAAAGGTTCAAACAGGCCTCCTGGTTTGAGGTGCATTGTCTGTCCAAAGTGAGTAACTTTGTGCCAAAGAATGAAGAACAGATGGACAGAACCTTGTCAGCTTGTACCTGCCGCTAAGTCAACTTCTGGCACTATATGAACACAACAATCAAACTTGGCCTGAGATCTCATTGAAGGAGTGCAAGATCTAGTTAACACTGTTTCTAGAAGGCTTCAAAATCATTATTTAAAGGCGTGGCTCAAATAATAAGCAAAACCCATAAAGCCCACAGATAAAAAGCTTGGGGTTTGGATTGGGTTGTTTTTCTTTCAAAAAAATCCAACTATCTGAAATAATTTTCCACAGAAACTGTAAATCAACTCATGTGAATTACAGAAACTCAACCAAGTAAGTCTACTTTCTATGACATAAAGAGCAGTATCTTAAGGAGGTGGGACACAGAATATCACTTTCAGGATAGGTTTCAGGGAAAGAGGCAACATTCCAAAACAAAACCAAGCAGTTACTCCACATGTTGGTTAACAGTAACAGTTGACCCGAGCCTCCCACCCCCTCCAGGCTCGGCACTAGCACAGCAGTCCATAGCTCAGCTAGCTGCCCTTCTCCACACTTGTGTTTTGGGCCCCAGCGCGTTGCCGTGCTCGAAGCCGCAGCATCAAGCAAAAGCCAGGTCAGCCCAACACCCGGGCCTTGCTGCAGTTCTGTGGCCCCTCCAGCTCTCCCTTGCCCTGCTGCTTGTAGCTAAGCAAACAGCAGTTTTATACCCAAAGTACCTGAACTGCTTCCAGATGGCAGATTTGTAACAACACATTCGATACAGTATCGAGTTTGCCTTTCAGAAGTATTTCATTAATTTTTAAGAATGATAAAGGGTCGGGTCAAAAACAAACTTTACTTAATTCATTTGCAAATAATAACACTGCACCTTGCCTTCCTGCTTATACATTAACATACGGCTTTGATGCTCCAATGGAAAAATTAAGCAACTCTCTTCAACTTTTGTTAAAGTCTCTTTAACCTTTAGTGCGGTAAACCCACCATGTTTTTCTTTTAACTAAAAAAAAAAGCCACCCCAAACAAACAGAACCACCCACACCCCAGGTTAAAAGTTATGAAAGCTACTCCAAGTCATATGAGGAAATATAACAAACATTTCAAGTTTTACGCAAATGCCAAATATCCACATGGATAGTGGCACTCTTTTCCTCCTTTGCATAGGAGCTAGTAACCAAGGCCTCGCAGTGGCTCTTGCCAACAGCGTCTTCCAACGGCCTGCTCTTGTTGCCTAGGCCTAGGCCTAACCCACTGACAGGCGTTCGCCCAACTGGGGACACCACCATATTGTCACTGCCCTCTCAAGCAGAGCTATTTAAGCCAGGTACAACCATTCTTCCAAAAACTACAACTGTCGATTTTTGTGGCTACCAATGCAAAACATGGCAGATGAACAGCATCAACTGTCTTGTACCACTCAGACAAGACCCTCGTCACCAGCAGAACAGCCCATCAGCATGCGATGATGCTACTTCAGACACATGCTTAACTTGAGCACTTCATTAACTCTTGAGCAGTTAATTAAGTCTGCAGGAGTACTTGCAGGGCCTGAAGACTAAAGCTATCATGTGGCACACATACAGGATCTCACTTGGATCCTGCAGAAATCTTTATGCTACTATGGAATGTTTTCTGCTAAAAACCACACCCATGACACTAGTTACACATCTGACAAAAATATAGCAAGGTACCTCAAATCCCATTAGTTATCCACAATCTCTCACCGCATCCTTAACCTTTCCTGAAAAAAAATTTAAAAAAAAAAAAAAGAAGAGTACAGCTGTTGGACCTTTCTTGGAAATCCAGTAAAACACCCTTTCGTTGGAGCACAGAGGGTAGGTACTGAGGGCACAACACAGCTCCTGCCCAAACCCACACATCACAGCCCTAACAAGAGCACGGGTAAACGCAGCCCACGTCATCCCCACCGACGACGGCACCGCAGGGGGCTCGCGCCTGCTCCCGGCACAGGGCGAAGCACGACTCACGACTCACCAGGCGTTCCCCTCCAGGGCGCCCCGGGGACGCCCGGCCGGGCCAGCGGCCTGCCCAGCCCCAGCACGGCCGCGACTCCCCGCCACGCTGCCAGAGGGACCGGTGTCTCCCGCACACGGGGTGTCGCTGAGGCTCCAGCACAGCTCCGCAAGCCAGCCGACAGGAGAACTTCCACGTGCCAGCCAGCAAGGCTGTTGCAGATAATCAATGTTAATGCAACACTTCTGCTCCTCTTCATTAAGGAGCATGGCCTGATCACGACTACCCCAACAGCCCCTTGAGTTCAGCAGGAGCCCAATCAAGCTCTGCTGCTGTGGAAGTTTATCTGTAAACATCCTTTAAATACCATCAACACCTGCAGCCTTGGGGTAACAATCAAGTAGTTTTAAAAATTGCTGGTACCCCCCTGCAATATTTCCCTTAAGCAAGGGATTAATTTACACCAATGTCAGCTCAGTCAGAGCCTTTTCCTTGAATCTTCTCTCTGGAATCCTCTATTTGCATGCAGGATGTTTTGTCAGCGCAGGTGTATAAATAGAATAGCTTCAATTAATTGCCATGTTGCCCATAGCATGTCTCTGATCAGTGGCTGTTGTGCACCTGCAGTAATAAAATAGCAAGAGAGATAATATACTGAATTTTAATCACGTGTTGCAGTGTTACATATTCTGCTATTTAAAAACATTTCCTTTTCTCCAGAGGTATTTGTAAGTGGGTGTTGCCAATTAAGCACCAATAGCCCGGGGAGTGGTATTACAGTTCACACACTTTGGTTATACTGACTAAGCGGAGAGAAGCAGCTTGAGAGCAGCTGCTATTTTTCTTAAGTGGCTAACATAATAACAGGACATTTTTTCATAAGCCCTCGCAAGGCTAAGGGAGCTGGGGTGGTTTAAAAAACTGTTGCCGCATTGTAATGTGATATTATTGTGTAGCCCAAAGTGATTCACAGTTCAATATAGAATCTACAACGAAAACAATCAGTGTGCAGGGAAAGCAAAATGAAGAGGCCCATTAGCGGCAAGATGTTCCCAGAAAAACAATGAGACCTCTCAGTCCTGCTGCTTTGTACATTCAGGGAGACAGCCTGTGCCACCGCACGCAGACGTGTAACCTGAAAGAGCATGTCAAGGGGAAAACTACACGCTGACTTTAAAGGCATTGCTTCCAAAATACCACCCCATTTCTGCCAAACGTTTCTCTCCTACCAACACCAAGTACACGGACTGAATTTAAGGAAATCTGAGTGTGCACTAAAGGCCTTGACTGAAAAGAAGGTACAGAAGGAGAACAAAAGAACAGGCTTTAGCATCCGGCCATCCCCACGGGAGGTCCCAAGCTCCACACAACCTGTCCATTTCTTCCTTCACATAGGAGAGCTCACCACACCCCTGAGGAACGGTACAGCCCATTTTGTCATGCTTTGACAACTTCACCGACAGGGGTAGGAGCTTGGAGAAACTGCCATGGCCAACAGCCGGTGCAGGAAGATACTCGAGCGTAAACTCCCTGCATCCCATTTTATTCCTTCAGTGCCACAAAATTAGGATCTTTACGTATCGCTCTTCTGTCTGGTCCACATGCAAACCGAAGTGGAAAATGAAACGCACTGTGCTTCTCTTGCTTTCCTACTGTGTTGTGTAGCGAAACATCGATCAAAATAAATCCCCTGGCACCAGAAAATTATGAGTTTACTTTGTTATTCAAGGTGTACGCCTCTGTAGGCTTACTTTTGTTTTCCCACGTATTAATGAAACACATAGTTTTCATCTTTGCCTTTTGCCTCTGGCCATCCTTTTTCAGTCGCATCAGCCTTCCTCTGACATACCCACTACTACAATTAAAGCTGGCACTCACCGGCTTTGCGTGTCCAAACTCAGATGATTCTCCCTATACGGAAAAAGCCCTCAAATAACAAATAAGCTGGTTTTGCAGCCATTTCAAGCCAGAGCACTTCAAGAGGCTTCAACCAAGTCCAGGGCGTTCACTAGCTGCTACCTGGACTACTGACAATTCCCTGGGTCCCAAAGTAAAGGAGCAGAGTGTTTCCAAATATTCCCCAGGCTTCTGTAACTTCTCACTTTCAAGCATATTCCAAAAGTAGGTTATTGCCAAGAAGAAATCTATTGCTCCAGCTACCTGCAAAAAGGCTAATTACAAAGCAAATTTTTCTGATGCCTGCTGGAGTATAAAGTCAAGTAAATGCTTAAGTACTCATTTCTAAGCCTGATGTTACCACACCAATTAACTGTACTTGCAAGAACACTCAAAAGCCTTCTCATGGCTTTTTAATATGTAGACATATACCCAGGAAGCTCCTGAAATACTGGACTATGTGGTATGAAATATAAATAATAAATTTTTCATTATAAATATTTAATTATTAATACCAGTGCACGAACTGTCAGTTCTCAGACCACCGGGAAAAACAGCCAGCACCGCACATGGCCCATTCATATTGTAGTTCTTGGGACACAAATCTAGATTTCAGGTCTTTGTGGAGGGGAAAGAAGGGAGCAACTCCAGCTAGCTCATCGCTGACTAGTTCCCTTGGGCAAACTCGTCCAACTCGGCTGTTCCTATCGCAGCAGAACAAGAGCAACATCAGAGAATTCCAAGCAGTATGCAGAATTCACGTGGCTGCTCGTGGACAGCAGACAGCATTTAGCAATACATAGCCAGAGTGGCATAACTCTCAACAAGTAGCAATCCTAAATGGGATAGACGGCTTTTCCCGACACTGGAAGATGAGTTGCACTAACAGGCTTTCACGGAAATTAGCCACAATAAGACTCTCTCACTGACTTCGGCATAGTGACAAGCGTACGTGTAAACATGATCTGGTTGACAGGGTCTACTTGGATTTCTGGAAGCTCAACACTGAAGGCTTCAAAATAAACAGGCTAGTAGTGGAGCATGATCAAATGCCCTTCCTAGAGTAAGGGTTGCAAAAATTTCTCATGTACTTCAACACTATTTTCCATCTTTTAAACAAGGGACGGCAGTGGAGTGCTGGCCAGAGGTGTGCTGTTAACCCTAGGGAAAAGGGAAGAGCAATTGGGAGAGAAAGCTTGGTAACACTCAGACATTATTCAGTGTAGGGACGAGTCCAACATCTGAACAAGTTACAGAATGACCTCGTGAAACTTTGTGACTGGATAATAAAAAGTCAAAGGACAATCAATGCAGAAAAGATCAACAGACGTCTATGGTGGGGAAAAAGAAATCCTACCTTCACAAACGAAACGATAAGCTTCAAACTGACTATTTTCATTCAGGAGCGACATCTCTAGATTCTGATACACAGTTTGGGCTGGTGCAACTACTTCTAAGTCAGTCCTGTTTGTTTGTTTTAACTGTTTTCACAGAAGTTTTAGTTTGTTATTTCAAAGCCAACCTAAAACAACAAACTCACTGGCCACTGCATACCACATCCTTAAGAGTCCAAAGAATGTGCAACACTGCTATTTACAAATTTTTTCATCCTGATGTAATGTGGGCATTCATGCCTCGTGGCTTTCCAGTTACCAAACTGAATTGTAATTTTAAAAATACAATTTTAGTCTGCAAATACCATATCTAAAAAACATTACTAACACAGAAGAAATAAGCTGAAAGTGTTTTGGAACTCAAGTTGTCTTGCTAGAAGAGAAGCACGGCATTAATGCTACAGACAGCTTCCTATCTTTATTTAGGAGAAAAAGGTAGCAGGCAACATGGCTTTTCTGTAGCTATCTTTTGTGACACTGTTCTCAGAAAAATGTCAAGCGTTAGACAACACCAAATTTATTCCCTAAACCCCAGAGACTGAAGTCCCTCAATTACCTCCCGTCTTCATTAACAACGGCACACTGAGATAGCAGGTTTTTAATGCAACAACAGAGAGAAACTATCTTTTTAACACAACCCTTGCCTGGATCCAAAGAGAAAAAACAAGAATAGTGACAAGACAATCGAAAGCAACAGGACTAGGCAAAATTCAGCTGGGGCACGGGAATGCACGAGGAGCAAGAACCCAGTTGTCACAAACACCTGGCTGCCAAGCCCTCTCCCTCGGCTTGGGAGGAAGCCGACGGCCGTCAGCGCTGCTCAGCGTACGTATGCCAGCAGTCCAACAGCAGCAAACACGCTACGAGAGCATCAGAGAATCTCTGTACGGCACAATTTAATAAGCAGAAGAAAATCTAGCCACTGAACCACTAGAGGAAACATCTCCTCACAGTGTTCTGTGCGCAAAACCACACAGAAGTTAAGATCAGAGTTCCTCAATCACCTACTACCAGCTCTTGCCTGCTTCGGTTCGATGGTTTCACACACATACCCTAGCTGTGCTTTTCCCATTTGCTTTCATTCCAAACGCCTTTAACAGCAAGTTCGGGGTTTCTTTTGGAAATTGTTCACCATAGTATCCTTTTGCTGAGCTTAAAGGTAAGAATCCCCATGCTGGTGCCAAACGTGACGCTTGCTTAAGAGAAGCTTGCACACAGCCACGTCTTGGATTTGCAGACAGTTATCATCATTTGCCTTTTAGAAACTAACGTACCGAATCCTGTACATCAGCTGGAGGGCAGAGAACAAAACCATGTGAGAACAGGGTGTATTTACAGGGCACGGTGTGTCTCAAGTTCCTACAGAGAGTAATAGAAATACTCTCTCTTTTCACATTATGGTTTAAGTTGGTACACGCAAGCCAGTCCCAGCTGACAGTTCATGCTGTTCCCACCAACTCAGCCATCCTCCTCAGCCGTGTAAGCCAGAGAAAAATCTGGCCGCCTTAGCGCACCACTCACACACATACCATTTAAGAAATGCACCAGAATACCTCTGAGCACCATCAGATCCCAAAAGATGAACTGGACAAACACATTTGCAAATATTCCCAAAAGCATGCGCAGCTACATTAAGAGACATTTCCTATGCCGGAAGGCACAGATAAATGCCATGCAATTCCTCCTCCAGCAGGCAGCACTAACCAACAGACCGAGTTCTCCCGTGAAGAAGCACCGCTCAGCTCGAGGGCTACATCTGTTCAGTAGGAACCAAACGATGCTGGCTACTGAAACTTCACAAGGATGTGCCCCGAGCAGGTGCCAGCTCCCGCACAAAAAGAACTCAAACACACCATCAAGCTTTACGCATGAAAACCTCTCAACATGAAACGCTGAGGTTCCTGCTACCCTTAAGCAGATTTGCACTCCAAAGACATTCGGGGTTTGTGCAGCCAAGACAGGCAGACACTGAAACATTTAAGCGAGTAGCTTTGGCAGATCTTGCACTTCTGTACAGTGATTTGTGAAAGGCGCTTCCTTACCACAACAGAGCTCCTGACAAGAGCTTCTGCACCGCTCGCCACCCAGCGCATTGGAGGCAGAATGTTCTGTCTAGTCCTTAGCGTGGGCCTGCGGCTCTCGCTTTACTGTGGTGCGGAGAAACATTTTGGCTCAGAACTACTGTTTTGCAAAGATGGCAATCCTTGATACACTTCAGAGGAGGAAAGCTGCTTTGTTTTTCACTTAATACCCAACACACAAGTTTTGGTGCTTTGAAGATGCATGTTCACATGGCAAATTCGCAGGAAGAAGCAGGAACAAGGTGCAGACATTTGAGCATCCCTGCCTCAGGCAAAGTTGTACCTAAAGGAAACAGTTATCAAGTTCTTTTTAAACAATTTCTCTTTTCTAGGTATTTAGCTCATCTTAACTAGAATTTCCACTTTTTTTTAATATCTATCTTGTCCAAAAGAAATCTGAACCAGCAAATTATCAACTGTAGGAATCCACAGACAAATCCATTTCCCAGATTCTCATTTCATTGGCTTGAAGATAACTAGCAAAATAACAAACCATCCCTCTTGAAAGGAAATACTTTTCAGCACCTACTTAAAACACATTTCATTTATTTATTCCAAGTATTTTCCCCCAACTATCCACAATTTATAAAGGAAAAAAAGTTAACACATGAAGACCTATTTATTCTTAAGCAAAGAAAGCTGATTATTGCAACACACTTCCAGGTGGAAAAACATCTCTGCTAGCATAACAAATTCACTGCCTAGAGTCGAAAACTACCCAAACACACCTGGACCTCTTAAAAAAACACCCAATATTGTATTAAGAACATTAAGGACATAACATTCTGAATTATCAAAAACTGCTCTGGTGTGCGTGCTACTTAGAGGAAAACTTTGACGCACAGTGCATTGAACGGTCCCCAGATATAAATACATGTCACTCAAAAGTTGTATTGGCTATTTGTTCAGCTACTTAGCTTGTTCAGAAGCCTACAACATAAGCCCATATAGCCAAGTCTGGAAATCCTTACTTACTCTTTCCACATCATATTTTGATTTGCCGGAAAACACGTACGTACGCTTATTACTGTGAAATGTCAGTCGGAAATTGTGTGACCTATCCGCTTGTTCCTCACTCTACAACTTAAAAATTAATCCAAGAAAAAAAAACAGAAAAAAAACAAATCACAAAAAAAGAGCTTATTGCAGTACCATCTCAAAATTCTGCCCAGCAATGGACAGACAGATGGAGAAATCTTGTTCATCCAACTTGCCCAATTCTGGGCTAGATGATTCAAAACAGACAACATCTTGCTCTTGCCTGCAGCCGTCGAGGCTTCTCTCCTTCCTTCAGCCTTGTCGTCCGACTTCCGAAGGACCAAACGCACTATGCAACCCAAAGCTTTTTGTACTCACATGCTCAGTATTACTATGCACACCTCCATGTTCTATCTTCAGCCAAGCATGTCAGTGTAGATGTTTTTGTTTCCCTGCCAGGTTTAGGAAATTTCGTTTACGTTTCTCACAGCATCTGACACAAGCAGGATATCTCTGGTGAGGGAAACAAACACTCATCATTCTCCTGCTCACAGTGACCCAAATGCCTCCTAGGCCCACCCTCAAGAAAGGAAGTTACTGCTTTATCTGTTCAAGAGCTTAAGCTGAGGACACCCATCAGCACACCAATCTCCTATGGGGACAGACACACAGGGGAAGCAGAAAGACACCGGTCACTGAACTGATCTCTACAGTCTCAGGTGGCCTTCTAGGTCTTTCTCATTTGAGTACGTAGCCATCACAAGCTTGGTGAAAGTATAGAAATCATGACCAGAGCTAATTGACACATCTACTTAGGTCTGTGAAATCCCTAAGCAGCTTTCAGATGCCTGCCTTATCCCACTCAACTTTCAGCTAATTAAGCCAAAATAAGCAAGTCAAAGTGTCAGCAATTTTTTTTTCCTCATCACAACTTTAAGAAAAAAGTGGCATTACAGTTACATGACCATTTACAGATTTAGAGTTGCTATTTGCACAAAAGACTGAAGGTAGGTGAAAACAGGTTTTGTTTTTCCTAAAGAGAGACTAAGTTGCTAAAAGAGTGGAAAAACGCTAACCGCGAGACAGACGTAGGTGGTAAGATGTAATGGGAAATGCAGAACATTTTGAAGTATCAGAAGGGAAACAGTCCGGGATTACCAGCACCTAGCACTGACGCTACCAACTAGTGCAGTTCCAAAGCTTAACCCACTAATTCATCTTCTAGCATTTACTGCTAAATATCGCTTTGTGGGTAAAAAAAAAAAAAGGTCTCTAGCCCAAACCTTTCCATGGCTGGATCCCAGGAGTTTCAAATCATGACAGAAGCAGAAAGCACTACCAGATCTCCACATCATCAGCAAACAACTGTTTTTTAAAGAGTCTGTCTTCCAACAAGAGGGGGAGTTGCATTGGTCTCCTACCTTCATTAGTCTGACAAAGCACCACTTCACACCGAGGTGTCGGGAGAAACATGCTACTATTTTAACAGTAGAACAAGCAGTAAAAATTCAGAGAGGGGAAAAGCCCCGTCTCAATCCTGCTATTAGGCTCAGGGTCAGGAATGGGTCATCCTCCCCTTCCCACTAAGGTACTGGTTTAAAAGACTCCGAGGGAGGGTGTGAAGAAGGAAAGAAACACAGAGAGAACAGGAAGATGTCCAAAAAACTATTTTTCTAGGCCAGAAGGGCCACCATGAAACATTCTTAAGGCTGTTACAGTTTGCTGTTTACCCAGTCTTGAATTACCGAGACATGTGCAAGCTTCAAAAAAATTCAGCTCAGAGAAGCCTTCCAACATAGATCTCAACCTAAATGTTATCTATACATTATGGGCTTATAAAAAGGGGGAAGAAAGGAAAAGCTCTAGGATACTCCTGCCGTGGATTTCCTTGCACATTCTCCAATTCTTAATAATTCTGACTGAGCCAGAAAGCAGACTGTCAGCCGCATGCCTCAAGCTGTTGGTCCTCTAGCCCCAGTAAGCACTAAGAGCATAGAGGCATGTTGATATGAAGTACCATTAACCATACTTTCTCCGTAACATCACAAAAAAAAAAGTTATCAGAGCTTAGTAATAGCTTGGGGGGAAATTTGGCAGGGGACAAAACCAGGAGCAGCTCTACCGCATCCTTTTCAAAGCCCCAGAGGAAGTTCCCCGGTTAATTCACTGGAAACCGGACACCCAGCCGCCTCCAGTGCCTTTCTGCATTTCAGCCTAGCAATGGGCAGGTTCACTCGGTATTGTTAATGCTACCTAAAAAGCCCCAAGTGTTTAAAACAGCTATCCCTCTGTCCATCCTTGGCTCCAAGACACTGATGCAAGCCAGCAAAGCAAGAGCATCACACGCTCCCCGCATCCTTCCGCTGGAGCCGTTTGATGCACTTGTTACTACAGACAGTACCTTTCCCCTTTCTCTACTCAGGGAAGGTATGGTCCTGCCAAAATTGAAATTCATTTATGAGCCAAAATGGGCAAGGCAGGCACTAAAATGATGCCACTTTCCTCCAAGGTCCTTCGGTGTCTTAGGAGGTCACTTCCTACACTCCTTCAAGAATAAATAGATTCATCCCTTCTCACATCCTCCCTCTGAAGGAGTATCCATATAACTCTCAGCTACGACCTGATTCATACCAAGAAAGTCCTCTCAAAGAAATTTCAATCCATCGGTTTTCATTTAAGTGTTGAGGGTCCCCCCTGCGGTCACAGCAGGGTGCGCGATGCACTGGGTACGGAGCCACTCAGCACAAGAACTAGAGAGGAGATCGGAAGGAAGAATCCAACTGCAAATCCAAATTCTAGGTACTGAAGGAAGGCCTGCTTTCAGCAGATTTTTTTTTTTCCTTTCTGTACACCAAAAAAAGCCTTTAGACCGTATGCACACACACGTGAAAACCCCAGCCAATCATTTTGTTCTGAAAATGTGGCACTCGACATTATAGACATGTAATTGCTTTGGGATTTGGCATTTCCTGCTGCTCCAGTCACTTAAATACTTTAAAAGAATTCAGCTACCAGTAAGTGCAAAGTTCTGAACTTTAATTCTTCCCATTATATTTCAGTAGGATCGCTCGCAATACCAAAATCCAAAGCTGTACTTAAAAAAAGAAAAGCAACATTCCCTCGCTTCTAACGTTTCGTCTTAGCAGCCTGTTTAAGAAGAGGTTAAAGCAAGAGAGGACAGCCAAAGACCTACTATAGACCCATGTACCACAACATCCCTTTTCCAATAGGGTTTGTAAAAGGAATATTTTCATTAGACCTGATGGCTTCTCTAAGAGAAACGTGCACACATGAAACCATGCCCGGTAGCCAGAGGTGTTTCTGAGCAGTGAAGGATCAGAGGAGTAGCAGCACAAAAGGCTCAGGTGCCAGAGAGACACATCCGAGGGAACTGTGTTGGGCAGGACACCTGCAGAACATTTGAAAGCCAACTGCTCTGCAACAGCCTCAGGCCTGGAGTTGGCAGAAATGAAGCGAGCTCCCCCTTCTGCTTCATTTTGTGCTTTCTCTGATGAAGGGGCCATCTGTAAGATATCTCCTGAACCACAGTATGCAAAAGATAAGAGAAGATGGTAATATCCATCCAGTGCCTTAACAGCCGGGATGGCTGATATCGGACTGATTTAACTTAAATTCCAGTTTTCTACCTCCCAAGAGCAAACTGCCATTACCTGTTCCACTCCCACCCACATTTGCACGGGAGAAGCATTTCTGCGTTCCTGTCCCTGCGGCAAAGGCCAGTGCTGGTGTATTAAGCCACAGAAAAGAAGCCCTGAAGCGATGCTGGAACCCAGGACACCCTCCCCTTCTCAGGCACTCATCCTGACTGATGGACTAACTAGTTGCCATCATACTCCTCTCTAGGAGTTAAGAAAAGTACACATGAAATGGAGCCATTTCAGAGGACAAAGATCAAGCGCTGCAGTGCAGGGCAGCTTGCAGCTGGACATGACCTTGCGTTTCTCAGGACACAGCCGTAACTATCCCTGCGTAGCCTGTAGCTACACCGCATTTCTAACATCTGCCTGAGCGATACAGCCCTGACATTCTGAATGGAAGTAGCAGCCTTTCCTCCAGAGCGAAGCCTTAACAAGGACAGTTCCGTTACTCTTGTTTGAGGGTTTTTTACCCCCCCTTATCATGTACTCATACTACTAAGCAGTCAGATGAGAGCTCGAGAGCTGTGAATCTTAAGTAGAGGGGGGCCTCTCCTGGTTACATCAGGTAAGGCACCAAAACCATGGAGCAGAGAGAGATGCAAGACCCCCATCCTAAACATCCTCCCCACTTCAGCCACCGCTCCTTCGACCGCAAGGTTTCGCAATTCCCTGCACAGGGAGCCGAGGCAGCCACGCCAATGACCAGGGCAGCACCAAAGACACCCGTTCAATGCGGACAGCGGCAGAGCAGAAGTTGAAATGGAAGCAATTTACAGTCTTACTGGTGTTGCTTAGTACAAAGTCTTGCGTGTAGCCAATACTCACATGCCACTCCGAAGTCACTTCAATGTCACATCAGAGTAGCCTAGTTCCCTGGTAAGCAGAGGGCACAAAAATCCCACAGTAAAACGCGGGTACGGGTGCTGCACAGATGTCAGCAAGGATCCAGGCTTTGAAATACAAAAGCAGTTTACGAACCACTGCTGCCTCAGACTGGTCAATCAGTAGAGGAGCTTAAAGCAACATCGGGCAATATTCTATTTCCACTTGAGACAACTGACAGTAGTTTGTTTCCCGTTCTGATATGAACCAGGGTTTATTTATTCCGTGCACGCTAAGCCAAAAAACCACAGCTCTTCTTGCACACCAATGCTATACGCAACTTACAGGATGGTTTTAAGGAATGTGAGATTTTTCCACCTCTGTCACTCTGGACAACAGAAAGAACAATGTATTGCATTCACTTAGAGATGACCTAATAAAAATAAGTACATTCTTGATTCCCAATTTGCCTCTGTTAAAGAAAATAAAACACAACCCTGGTCTCAAGCCCCTTCATTTCAGATCCCAGAGAAACTCACATACATCCTTGTCGCACCGAACAGATGGCATGTTGTGCTTCTATCTGCCTCTCCAAGTCTGTGGTTCGCTGTTTTTTTGTTATCCCAGTTCTTTTTTCTTACAAAAAAATAGTCAAAACCCAGCTCTAATGGTGCCCCTTTCTTGTGGAAAAGCACAAAGTCTTTTAAAGGAACTGGTCTTACTTCTATTTACCGTCTCCCATCAATTTTCAGTTCACTTCAGAAGTGATGCTAAGACCAGCAAAGTTTAACACTGCTGCACAAAGAGCCCAAAGGAGTAAAGAAATGCACTGGCTCCAGCCCACCCAAATCCATTTTCTGCAACATGTACTCAACTTACTTAAAACAAAGTCCTACGAATCGTACCCATACATGCTTTAACTGATAATGCTATTTAACAAAGCAAGAGGCATTCAGAAGGCGGAGGTAAGGATTCAGAGGCAAACCACACCACCATTCTAGGCTTTTGAGGGGAAACACTGGCCCTTCTGATCAAAAGCAGCTTTGCAATATCGTGTAATACTCTGAGGATATTTTTTCCAATATTAGTCAAGATAAGCCTTTCTACAGATGAAGAAGATGACATTGTTCTTGAGCAAACCCTGATGGTTGCATTTAAGCAATAGCTACAAAACCAGAATCATCCTAAGAATGACCACCACCTTTGTGCTCACCTTCACTACTGCTCTACACCACCTACTGAATTCTGTCTCCCTGATTTATCGCTGCTCCACGCTTGCTCCATGCTTGCAAGTATTTTGTTGCGGCTAAGAGGACGCTTCCCAGCTACTAATCTTAGCGTACAGCTTTACATTTCGATACGTTACAGGTTTCTCTGAATCTTCTGTGATGCAGCTGCAGCAGTAGAAGGCGCGGCAGTAAAAGGCTGCCAACTAATACAGCCTGTGTAAATTTAGTGTTTCTGACTGCTGGCAAATGAACCAAAAAAATAAAATGGGAATTACGGAAGCCCACAGCAAACACAGCAGCTATGCATAATAGCCAGTTGCACACCACAGAACCAAAACGCAGCAGCGGCAATATATATTACGGCTTTTTGCCTTATTTTAGTACTTTTTAGCAACTGGAGCTTGAAGCTGCTCTTGTGCAAGACCGATGGCGTACACAGCCCCTTAAGGTTCACCGTGGTTAAATCAGTAAGGCACAGGGGAAGCACTCTGGCTGTGGGAACCCCATTGCTATGAGTACTAGCCACTTGCAGGTATTTCCAAAACCATTAAACACAAGTTTGTTTCCCAAAGAGAACACAAAAAGTCACTTAACAGCTAACTACCCTGCGTTTTGATCCAAATAGCCCCTCACTGTAGGAATACCCCAATCTTTGGCTTAAAAGACTCACATTGTTTTTCTTTGATGGAGATTATTGTAGATGGGAAATAGCCCTGTCAATCCTTTTGTATGGGACAGCAGTGTCACCGAAGTGGGTGCAGGATGGAGAGAAGTGTCAAAGCAGAAATCCTGAAGGCACGGCCCTAAGGGGTTTGCTCTCATAGGCAACAGTCATCTGGGCAGTCAGAATTAACAGTGACAGTTTCCAATGACCTGTACAGTCAAGTCCAAGAGGAGGAAATTTTCTTCTGCTCAGAGAAAAACACAGCTATATTTTTGCAAGCAGGCAGTTCAGAAACTCCTGACAAAAGACCGTTTAGGTAATCCGCTCAACAAAAAGCGGTTAAAATAAGCCACTTAACCCTGTGAGGCAGCCCTGACAGCTCCACCTACAAACTAAGGGGCAACTAAATAAAGAATAACTAAGGAAAGTAAGTCAGTAGCACAGAATACCCACTCAAGACATCAAGGAGACAGACAACCGCACTGAGAGCTCCGACTGTAGTTCGTTTTCACTCATCTCCACACACGGAATCACTAGACAAGTAATTAATAATGATCAGTCGTTTAGAAACATACTTTACAAGAACATTACAAGACCAACCCGTCAGCCATTTGAGTTCAGTTCTTACTCTCCTGATGTTATCTGCACTGTCACCATCAGCTTCACCTGGCTGCAGGGTACGTCTGGGCTTGAGCCACAGAATGTTACAAGTCTAAACAAGTAGGAAAAACACAATCCTTTTTGTCTTTATTCAAATAATTAAGCTTCTGGTTTGGCTAAAATTTAACTTCTCCATATAATGACATGAAGAGATAATGCTTGAAATTAAGAAAAGTCACCTTATGCCTGGAATATAAATTTGATACAGGATTGTACGTGAAGTATGACAACAGCTTAACTGCACAGCACGCCTGTTCTCGGGCTGTAAATGCTACAAAAGGCATTCGATACACACTGTTATTAAATGGTAGCTTCACTATCACACGAAAAGGTAAAAGTACCACAGGAGAATAAGACTGCTCAGTGGCTCTACTACTCACCATGTTGACAAAATAAGTATTGTAATAACGTTATTTAGCTTCTTTTATCAAGGCACCTAAAAGGAGTACACTATTTACAGGGATCATTAATTTATTTTCCCTCAAGAGGCTAAGAAAAGAAGAAACCGGAAAACAGCAAAAAGCTTGATGATTTGCAGGCTGGGTAAACGGAGCGGAGAAGGTGCCAAGATAAAAAGGTAGGGGGAACCAACTGCAAGATACGATAAAGCTTTATTACAAAGCACTGAATTCTCAGTGCAACCTGAGTTTTCATGGAAAGTGCATGCTGTAGCTACACACACCGTAAAAATATGAGACGGCAGAAGTCAAAACAAAACCCTACCAAAAAATTGCACGTGCCCTGCTTAAACTTTCTTTGTCAGAGACTTTTGCAGAGTAAACCAGCCCTGCCTCCTCAAAGGCTTTTGGAAACACAGGTGAAATAGCCCACAAAAAAGCGCCGACACCTTGTAACAAAACCCACAGAGACCCCATCCAGTCCGAGCCATTCAGTCTCTTCCCAAGTGCTCGGCCTTGCCAACACTTGTGTGATGAGCTTCAGCGAGCCTGTGCAAAGAGAGCACTCCGGCTGCAATCCCACTCTCCCTGACCCAGGGAAACACTTGCAAGGAAACGAGATGATCTTACCCATTGCTGTTGGCAGGAAAGGAACTCTAGACTATGTTACTCAATACACTTGGTCCTCAAAGCCTAACAACTGATCAGCAAAGAAAGGGTATTTTCCCATCTCACACACCACCCCTTTTCCATCAGTACGTGCCCTGTCTTGTAACTGTCAATACCTGAAGTCTGGAGCATCAGGAAACACACATTTCTTGATTACAACTTCAAAATGTCAATCCAGGTATTGAAGCACATTATCCTTTTGTAACCAAGCACCAGCGTTTAAGTGCCTCAAGCACATCTATCACCTACAAAACATTCTGGCCTCGTTTCTCTTACGTTGTGCCTAGGGGAAGGGCAACAAGAACTAGCAGCGCGCACACCCCAAAAAGCCATGAAACAGACCCAGCGTCCAGGACTCCGCTTTTGGGGACAGTCAGTTGGCGTTACAGCACCCGTTGGACGGGGGGAGGCAATCGGGGAGGCTGCGAGGCCGTGGTGCGGACCCGGCCCCGGTCCGGGAAGGCGCAGAGGTGCCTGCCGAGGGACGGCACTTACTTCGGGGGGGCCGCCGCCAGCCCCGCCGCCGCCGCCGCCCGGGCCTCGAACTCCTCCCGCCGCAGCACGTCTCCGGAGCCGCGGAAGCCCAGCTCCACCAGCTGCCGCCCCACCGCCTCGCTCTGCGGGAAAGGGAAGAGGGGCAGGCCGCCCGGTCAGCGCGGGGCACCGGGGACGGGCCCCGGCCCCGGCCCCCGCCGCTCCCGGCCCCCGCCGCGGGAGGAGGGCGCCACCTGGCGGCGCGGCGGGGGCGCGGCTGCCCCGCGGGGACGGGCTGTGCCGGTGGTCCCCGGCCCGGCCCGGCCGCTCTCCCGCAGCTCGCCCACGGCCACCGCGGGGGCTCCCCGCTGCGGTGGCAGACGGGCGGGGGCCGGGCGCCCCCGGGCTCTGCCTCGCTCGGCTCCGACAAGGACTCGCCCCTGCGGCGCCGGCGAAGGAGCTCCGAGCCCCCCCCACCCGAGGGGCTGGGTACGGGGGGGTCAGCGCCACCGCGGCCCCCGGCACCCCCCCCACGTCCCAGGCCGCAGCGAATCAAGGTCAGCAGCCCAAGCGCTGCCTCCTCTTGCCCACCCGCCTCTGCCCGCGCCGCACCCGGGCCCCAGGCAAGGACACAGGCGCCTCCTTTTGTACCTCCAGCTGGAAACCAGTCCCCGGGTTCACACTAAAGCCCGGCCGGAGGGTCGCACTGGCGAGCTGAGCCTCGGGGCCCGAGGCAGCCGAGCTGGGGGGGAGGCACCTCCTGCTGAAGCCGGGACAGCCGGTAAGCCCTGACCGGCAGAGCAGCCCAGGAAGCAGCCCCTGCCCCTCCCGCCCCAGGCAGCTCCCCCCAGGCTGCCCGGCGGGGACACTCAGCTGCCGAGAGCCCACCTGTAAGCGGCACCGCCCGCCTCCCAACGGCCGGACCAAACCTTCTGCAACTTTCCCCGAAGTGTTTCCCACGGGGCCACGTGCACTGTCATTTTCAGAGGTCAGAATTTCAGCAGTCAGCACCCCTTGTATATCGCTGGGCTGTGACTTGTTCGGCCAGACACATCCCGTGGAGCGAGCCAGCCTAAGCGCCGTGCTTCCCCAGCACCGGCAAGATCCTCTTCCCAGTTCTGGCCAAGAACCGGGCCGGCGCCAGCTTCAAGCTGCCCCCGCACATCAAAGCCAGCCCCACCACCCCTTACACCTCCAGCCAGAGCGGGCCCTTGTTGCCACATTCGGTCCCTCCGGGCGGGCCCGGACAGCAAAGCCCAGGGCTGCTCCCAGGAGCGCCCTTCTCGCAGCCCCCCCCGCTGCCGGCCGGCTCCAGCCCAGCCCGGGGGCCCGTCCGTGCGCGGGACCTGCGGCACCTCCCTCCCGCGGGGCGGAGCGGGGCGGTTTGCCCCCCGAGCCCGCGGGTTTCGCTACCGAGACCCTCGCGCCTAACGGGCACCGACAGCTTCCCAGGCCGAGGACGCACCCGGACCCCTCCGGAGCCGCCCATCGCCCCCCCCGCCGCAGAGCGCTGCCCAGGGCAGGGGCCCGAGGCCGGCACAGGGGCTGCCCCCCGCGGGCGCACCGGCGCGGGGCTGCCTTACCCCCCCACACCCCCCCCCGAGGGATGCCGGGGCCGGGCGGGGAGCCCCGGGGGGAGCCCCGGCCTCCCACTGACCTCCAGGTAGCGCAGGTCCCGCGCCGCCAGCTGCGCCTCCAGGTACTGCTCGTAGGTGCGGAAGGGCGGCGGGGCGGGGGGGGCGCTCACGGCCATGGCACCGCGCACCGCCCCGCGCCTCGCCGCAAAGAGCGGCGGCGTGCACGTGCCGGCCCCGCCCGCCCAATCAGCTGGGGCTGGGGGGGCGGGGCTGCTGCCCCGGGCGGCGCCAGCGGGCACCCTGCTGCTGTTGGGGGGCGCTGGTTGCCATGGGGATTATCACAGAATCACGGAATGGTTTGGGTGGGAAGGGACCCACCCCCCCTGCAGGAGCAGGGACACCTTGAACCACATCAGGTTGCTCACAGCCCCGTCCAACCTGGCCTGGAATGGTCCCAGGGATGGGGCCTCCACCCCCTCTCTGGGCAACCCCTGCCAGGGTTTCACCACCCTCATGTAAAGAATTTCTTCCTTAGATCCAGCCTAACCCTGCCCTGCTTCAGTTTAAAGCCATCCCCCCTTGTCCTGTCCCAGCTGGCCCTACTAAAAAGCTTGCCCCCCCCCTTTCCTCTGGGCCCCCTTGAAGCCCTGAGCGGCCGCACTCAGCTCTGCCCGCAGCCTCCTCTTCTCCAGGCTGAACACCCCCAACTCTCCCAGCCTGGCCCCA
>JADKXX010009895.1:0-20696 GCA_017310255.1 Butorides virescens
TCGCAATAGTGTGCCTGCATTCTCATTAATTACTGCAATAGCAAAGCACCAGCCTCCCCCCGCCGCTTCCCGCGCCTGCTAGCGCCTCTTAGCTGCGTGCTCTGGGGCTGCTCCTGCCTGCCAGAAACCCCAAGGAAAACGTCGGCGTTTCAGCCAGCAGCCCTTGACGTGCAGCGTGGCAGCCGCCCGCCCCTCGGGAAGTGGGGTGCGAGGGGGGAAAGCACCTGCACCCCCCCAGCCCAGGTGGGGGAGTGCAGGCAGCACCAGGCCTCCGAGCGAGGAGATGCCCGGGCTGCTTCCTCAGCCGAATTTCACCCAACAGCTCTGAAACGTGATAAACACGCCTGTTCTCCTCGATGGGAACAGCGAGGGACGGCCGGAGAAACACGATTCGAGCAGACCCACCAGCACAAGGCGATGGCTGTGCTCATCCCCTGCAGGCACGCAGGCGCCAGGAGGGCAGGCTCCGGGGGGAACCCCACCACCGCCAGCACCCCTCCTTCCTTGGGGGAGTCCCAGGGGCCCCCCGCGCTCCCGTCCCTCCCGGCAACCGCAACAGAGCAAGCAGCGCTTCCCGGTCGTTGCTATGGCAAACGCGGGATGCTGCCATCGCAGCTCAGTTCGGGATCAGTTTTTGCCCAGAAACACAGGGATCACAGCATTTTTTTGTCATGCAGGCTAGTTATCGACAAGAATTTTCCTTAAAATAAGATTAAAAAACTACCTTTTCCCGCTGAGGGAAAGCAGTGGCAGCGAGGGACTGGCACATTCGCTCCTCTTACTTGCCCAGGGAGCTCCAGGCACCCACCCCGGGCCGAGACTGAGGACGGCACCCTCCCATGCAGCTCCTGCAAATGTTGTCATTCAATTAGCTCGTTTAGGTGGCCCCATGCTTCACTGAGCATTAATTACACCCAATTGGGCCTGGCTGCTGAATGGCTGATAAGCAGCATTATTTGAATTTTGTAAACTGGGGGTCAGGCTGCCTCGCTGGAAGTGGCCGGGGTGCGCAGTGCGCCTGTGTTTGGCCGGCCCTCCCCTGCTGCGGCTGGGGCCCCCAAAACGTCCCTGGAGGAGCCGTCGGGAGGGCCGCCTCGGCGCACAAAGGGAGCACGCGCGCCGCTTGTGCCCCGCTCCACCCCGGCGCCGACACCACGCCAGCCAAACCCTCCCACAACAACATGCGTAGTGGCTAATTAACAACGCTCATTTTTCTCCTTCCGGGGAAGAAAAGGAAAAAAAAAAAACCACACATGGACAGCAGACAGGCAAGAGATTACACAACCAGGTTATAAATGAAGCACGATAATATTTTATTCTGGCGTCCTCATCCATCCTCACACGCGGAGCGTGCGGCCTTGTGCAAAAGCATTTGCTGCCGCGTGCAGCAGACGCGTCCGGCCAGGGGCTGCGCAGAAGGACGACGGGCGGAGAACCACCATTTCAATAGAAATAGCCATTTGTACCACGACCAGACTGGGAGAGAAGGCCCGGCTCTGCCGCCTGCGCTCGTTATTGCTGCTCCAAACTAGCAGGGCTCGGGTCAGGAGGGGCTTTGCTAACGCGAGCCCGCCTGGGCTCCTATTAAGGCTTCACCGGTGAGGTTCAATGCTACCGTTTCTGTACGTACGCAACACAGCTAAATGCTGGTGAACAACTCCATACGCACAACTACTCCACAGATAACACCACAACGGAGAACAAGTCAATAGTCGGGGCCATCGGGCAACCTGGGAGGGAAGAAACACTTCCGAAGGTACAAGCAGCTGTAACAGCGTTGATTGCCACGTCGCCACGCTCGCTGTGAAATAAAAGCCTTTCCCCTCCCTCTGGGAGTGCACTGTGAATGATAAAATAAATCAGCAGCACAGACTGTCAGAAGAAACCGCTGGGCGCCCCGGGGGCCAAAGGCGTCCCTGTCCCTGGGGAGCTGGGGCACGGAGGGGCGCCCCCCGGCCGCCCCCCCAGGGAGGGGTCCCGGTGCGGCTCCCGCCCCATGCGAGCAGGAATGCCACAGGGCAGGGGCAGAGGTATTTGAAACACAGACATCGAAGCCATACTTGGTTGGACAGGAGGAAACTCACCCCTTCAGCTGCCCAGGGAAGAACGGGAGAGACCACCAGGAGCGGGGCTGCGAACAGCCGCCCTGCCCAAGCCTGCGACCCTTAAAAAAAAATAAATTATCTATTATTGCCAACAAAGAGTTTTAAGACCCCCTTGCACCATGGAGAAGGTGAATTAGTTTGTTGGGCTTGGTGATGTTTTGCTGTGGAAGGGAAGAGCTGGTTTTTAAGGGGAGGGGAAGGAGCAGACCTGGATATTCGGTGTCTGAGGTATGGTTGGAGGAAAAAAGTGCAGCAAAAAGGAGATGCAAGAAAAAAAAAAAAAAAAAAAAGAGGAAAAAAAAGCACTTAATAGCTTGGTGCTGAACATATCTCTTATACGAAAATGATTGTCAAAAGAGTCACTAGTGAAAATAAGGTAAGAAAATATGTTCGCCGTAGAGGTACCTTTCTGCTTCTTTCAACAACAGAAAATTAACCCCAGGTCCATCAAGCGTTTTCTGTTCACCACAGGAATACTCTTTGGAAAGCCCAAGATACGGCATCCCAGCATCCCTCCGAGGATGCCATCCAGTTTGCAGGGCGAAGAGAAGACCCCGAGCCCAGCACGGTTACCCAGAGCCTCCCCACGTCCATCCGAGGAGGGGGCACGCAGGTCTCCCGCGGGGTCACCCCCAAAAGCTGCCCAGGCGCCCGGTCTCTCCCACGCCGGCATCCCCGCCACGGCACGCTACCCGAAGCGAAATTTCAGCCGGTACTTGACGGGGCCGGGGTTTTTCCGAGGCGGGGCCGGGGCAACCTTCGGTTTCGGTGGCGGCGGGGGTTTCTTTTCAGGGAGGGTGACGGTGAAGGCGAGCTCGGGGGGCTGGGGCTGCCGAAAGCGGGGGAGGAAGTGCGTGGAGACGTGCTGGGGCCGGGCGCGGGGGCTGCAGCCCCGCTTGGCTTTGCCCCGCTTGTTGAGCGCCACGTACCACTGGCGGCCCGAGCGCGGGCTGCGGTGCACGGCCGAGGCGTAGGTGTTGTAGCTGTTCTCCTGGAAGCGCTCCCGAAAGTGGCAGTCTGCTGTGAACCGGGCCTGCAGGGACAGAGCGGGGGGCACCGTTAGCAAAGCTTATGGGGTTTACCCGTCCCCCGCCCCGCGAGGCTCGCTGGATTTTAAAGTCTCCCAAAACCAGGTCCAAAGGGGCGAGCAGCAACACGGGGCACCTGGGAAACCCGCTCCGAGGCCACCAGACCCCCAGCAATGTGGAAAATCCCCAACATAAATACTTCCTTGTAAAGAGCCAGTCTTGGCCGGCCCCAGCAGCACCCTTCCCTCCCACCCCAGCAGCACCCTTCCTCCCGCCCCAGCTCTCCTCCTGCCCTTGCTGCCCGCAGGAGGGAGGACGCGGCTCTGTACCCCCCGTGCTGCAGCCCCACCAAGGACCCTGGGGTCGAGCCCCCCACTCCATCTCTGTGCCCACCCTCGCACCCCTCGCTTGGGCACTGAATCATCACTTAATAAGCTGGAAAGGCAATTTGCATGCAGATTTTCATTGCTTCACTGAACATGGCTTGGATCGTATTGGATTTTTTTTTTCTTCTTCTTCGTCTTAAATGAACTCGGGGCGTTTTGTCCCTTGGTAACCTGAAGAAATCCCTTGCAGCCCAAGAGCATCGCCATTTATAAATGCGGCAGCCGCGCCGAGGGGAAAGGCTTCCTGCTGCCCGAGAGGACAGGCTGAATGCTGCCCAGAGCAGCGCCTCGTCGTTGTCGAGGGAGGGGAAGGAAAAAACAAATCATGCAGACGTACCCAGCTAGCGCCATAACGGCCCAGCGCCGTACAGCCGGCTGCAGCCTCCAGCCGCCCCGTGGGAATGCTTTGCCAGGCTTTAGTCTGGCCACGGGCACCGTACCTGGCGCCCCGAGAGATTCTCCAGCGATGCCCGAGGCACCGCAGCCCGACCGCAAAGCAACGCTTCAAAACTGCTGACGTGAAAGGGATGTGGAGCTCTTCAGCTTCAGAAACCCCAGCAGCAGAGAACAAGACAAACCCCCCAAGCAGTGCTTTATCACCACGCAGAGGGCCCAGCTGGCTGGGCTCATTTTTAAACTCCTAATTTAACCAGAGGAGTTGAGTCCTACAATATAAGTGACAGAGTCCCCAACCTGCAATGCATTTTTTTCCTCGTAGCACTTGAATCGTCTCCTTTTGCTCTTTGCTTGAAAAAAACATCACTTGGATGACTTATTTTTGCTTTCCGTATCTTTTATACATCCTCAGTGCTCCATTACCCGTTCAGGAGCATTCACCTTTCTGAGGCAAGGCTCTGCTCTCAGAATTCCTCACTGCTCTCCGAATTCCTGACACATGCCGCAGCACTCGGGCAAGGCACCCCTGCATCAGCCTTTGCACAAAGAGGTTTTAGGATTGACCGAGGCACCGATGCCCACCTGAAAGGGTGCTCAACACAGAAGGGACCCTGCTGGGACCGTGAAACAGGCCCTCCCTTTGCCCATGGGATTCGGGCAAATGGCAAGAGCAGGCCTTTTTTGGCGTAGGAAATGAAGTTGGCTGCCCTGCCCCAGGCATCGGGGCCGGCCGTGGCCGAGGATCCGATACTGAAATTGGCTCCAGCGAGCTTTGCAAATGCTGCTGTGACCAGGAGAAGATGCTCGTGCCCCTGCTCACACGTACCCCCGTACAGACAGGTCAGCTCGCCGCCGCTTGGCCCGTGGGTAAGCCAAATGGATATAACCACCCGGCCCAGCGTTTTTGGGGCAATGCCACCCCACAAAGGGAGGCGGCAGTAAGAGGGCTGCCTGGCTCCCCGCCTGGAGCGTCACAGGAAACCTTCCTGCTTAGCGTGGATTTGGGGGGAACTGCTCCCTAAGAGTGGGAGTAGCATCCCCTCCAAAGTGGGACCGGGGGAAGCGTGGGGGGTCCCCAGCCCTGGACGCGGAGGGATGCTTCGGGCTGCTCCCGCCGGCGGTTTGGGGAAGGAGACGACCCACAGCCAGCGCGTGCAAAGGGAAGCCCTCGCCCCCCCCGGCGAACGGCCCCGGGCAGCGCATCAGCTGCTGCCGCCGTCACCCGGACAGGCTGCCCCCCGCCCCAGCCCCTCCGCGAGCCACCGCGCCCCTGGGCCCAGGAAAAGGCATTCCCCCGCGCGGGGCGGGCGGCGCGGCCGCGGCACGCTGGCTGCCTGGCCGTCGGATTGGCTCTGCAGCAGCTCCAGAGGCAAGCGCGAAGAGCAATCCTACAGTCAATTAAATTTCTAAGCCCAATTCAACAGAGATTTGCCCCAGTGAGGACCACGGCCGTCAGTCAGCTCAGAAAAACTGCCGGGAAAGGAGAATTACCTGAGCCCCCTGAGGGTAAGTCCCTCCTCTGGGGTTCACGGTGGCCCCTGCCGAGGCCGACACCAAACCCCCTCCTGCCCATTCCACGCTAAAAACGTACAAACGGGGGACCGAGGGTTTAACAACGAGGAAGAAGCCATCTGTGCACGCAACTGATAATTGCCGGGATTACTGTCATTTTCTGAAGCCGGTGCCTCTAAAAATGAACCACTTGGTAATTTAATTAAGTTGCCATCAAAAAAAAAAAAAAAAAAAAAGGAGGAGGAGGGCTGCTGTAAAGCACTGAGCTAGGATAAAGCCGGGCCCCGAAAGCCGGTTTCGAAGGAGCCTGAATCCCTGCAGGAATGACTTTTATCTGCGGTTCAGCACAAAGTCACCGGCGTGACTCCCATATCAAAGCGCTGCCCTGAGTGACGGGCGCAGGACGCGCTTTGTACTGCTCAAAACTCATTAGGCCATGAAATAACTTTATCCTGCCAAGGCAGGAAAGAACAACAGATGCCGGGTTTGCATTATCGGCATTATTTAGCCCAGCAATCTTTAGACATTTGGGTCAAGTTTCTACAAATTCGCGGCTTTCATCCGAGCGGGGCATCGTGTGTCCTCACCCCCCGCTCTGACCCGCCTAATTGAGGTCCCTCTCCGGCGCTGCCCTTTGTGTGCCGACAATTAACCATACACTGACGAGGTTTGATTTAATTTCTGCCTGCGCCAGGGCATAAATCAAGGCTTCAGCTTGAATAAGGGGCCCATTGTACGCCACGAAGGAAGGAAGGCTCTGGAGGGTCCAGGGATCACGCTCCGCCTGCTTCCCTCTCCTCTCCATCCTTCACCTTGCCACCGCTCCCCTCCCGTTCCGCCCGTTTCCTGCCCCGTCTCCTTTCCTCGTCTTTTCCTCCGTGCGGCCATTCCCCCTTTCCCCGAGGCACTGCTCCCGCTCCTACTTTGTTTCCTAAAATAAGCAACCGTGTGCTCACCCTTTAAGCATCATTAGGTTTCAGGAGCAACACTCCAGTAAGACTCAAGGGAGAGAGAGGCTCGTTCATAAATCTCACTCGAGGGCACCCTGCAGGTTCGGGCAGCGCAAGCACATCAGGAGCATCCACTTGGCGACCGTGAGGTTTGGCTCTTAGCTGCAGGGCAGGCAATTGGCTTTTCCCTCTTCCAGGCTCCTAGCCCTTAACAAGCTCCCCGGAAACAAACTTGGCTGACAGGTTGTCCGAGGTGCTGCCTTCCACCTGCCCTTCTTGGGGCGTTGCATTTCTAAACGCCTCTGAAATGCGATTACTTCCACGTAGGCGCAGTAGTTAGTTTTGCTTGTTTAAATGATCTCTAGAACTAATGGGAAAAAAATCAGGAAGCAGCACCTCGAAGTTGAAAAAAGAAGTCAAATCAACTTGCAGGATTGGCTCAACACAAAAAGCCTGGAAAAAGCACCATTAGACCCGCAGGAAACCCGACCTTCAGGAGAACAGCCCCACGAAACAAGAGTTCCTGGGATTTTTCCACGCTAGCTGTGACGCTCCTGCACGGGCTGAACCTCGCCTGCCCGAAACCCTGCCTGCGGCCGCGCAACCTCACCGGGGGACACCTCTCCCCGTGGGCGAACCCAGCCGAAACGCCGGGGCGGCAGCCCCCTCCCTGTGCGCGCACGGGCGCAGGCAGGCTCCCGGCACCGTGCGTGCCGCTCTCCGGGAGACATTTGGCTAAAACCGTCTGCGCGATCTGCTGCAGAAGCTGCTAAAAATAAACCGGCAATGCTCAAAGAACAAGTCCTTTTGATGCAAATACCCAACTGCAAAACGAGAAAAAAAAAAAAAAAAAGAAAACCCTTTCCTTGGTTAAGTGCCGTAAGCAGGGACGTGGGCTTCAGGGTTTTTGGCTTCACCTGTCCCCTATCTGTCTGCGCGGTGCCAGTGCCGCCCAGCGCCGAGCCCTCCCGGCAGCCAAAAGGGCTCGGCACGCTGGGGCCCTGCCTGGGAGCATCGCTGCCACGTGCGTGTGAACGTGTCGCAAGGCCTTTAATAAACAATATATACTGATAAGCGGGGGGTTTACTTACACTTGCATGGAGTTTTCCTTTTTTTGACATCGCTAAAAATTTGTTGCTGAAAACTCCTCGTATTCCTACAATCCCCTGAGACACAGCAAATATTTCCAAAATACCTAGGATGACAGAAATCCCAAAATAAATCACAGTTCTTTTCACATCAGTGTGACAAAGAAAAGAAAAAAAAAGAAAAAAAAAAATCAGTCTCATAGGTCTGCATTTCCTCTCCACACAACCCTGCTCCGCGGCTGCCTGGATCCACACAGCGCTCCCGCTCCGTCCCTCTGCCCCGCACAGGGACCTGCACCGACTCCAGCGTGGCTACAGGGTCGGGGTTTGGGTTTTGGTTTGGGTTTGGTTTTTTTTAAAAAAAAAGCTGCATTTTAGAGGGCAGCTTCTGACTCGGCTGCGACAGAACAAGGTCACCCCTAGGGAGATCCCTCTCAAGGGTGGGCAAAGCCCCTTGTGCCTACAGCCAGCCTGCCGAGATCAGCCCATCCTCCTCCCGTACACACCACACTCCAGAAATTAAAGGTGTGACACGCACCATTTGGGGCTAAAAGTACAAATAATGGTTCCTTAGGCCCCTCCTCGCAGCAGGACTTGGGGAGTGGGGCACTTCGGAGCACAGCCACGAGAAAACAAGCCATTTTCCCCTCAAACAGGTATTCTCTGAGCAGGATGGGGCTCTGACCCCCGGTGGGCCTGGTGTGACCTGCAACTCATCTTACAGAAGAGTTTCAACATCCAACCATCGTTCAGCAACAGCACGGACACCTTACGCTTCCCCACACAGCATGGGGTCTGCGTCCCCTCCAGGGAAGAGCAGGAGGGGCAGCAGGAGGCAGGCATCCCCCCGACCCCCCCGCCAGCCAGGGGGAGCTGGGCTGAGCACCACATCCCCAACGTGCCCTTCCCACCCTGGGAAAAAAAAGCATTGCTCCCCCCAGCTGCAGCCCTGGGGTGGCCCTGCTGGGACTCGGTGGCCCCGGGGGTGGCTCGGTGGCTGCAGCCCCAGAGGAAGGAGCCCGCGAGAGCATCTCGCCCAGCCCCAGCCAAGGGCCGCAGGAATCAACGTGCCAAGAGCAAACATGAAGCCACCGTTAAATCCCCGAGGCCGGGGATCGGATCACCACTTCCCATGTTTATTTTAAGGAGGAAGCGCAGCTCCTGGGGGCGCCCAGGTCCTGGCACCGAGGGCCTGGGGAGCGCTTTGGGGGGCTGGTGGGCCACCCCTCCTCACCCCACGGGCCCCAGTGGTAGCGACTGCCACGAGGCATGGGCTTGTGCAGCCCCACTGCAACAAGGCACGTACCCGCTCCAGCATGCTACCTGTCCTGGAGGGCACCCCAAAACCTGCTGGCCTTCGGCTGGGGAGGGGGGGGGGGCGTGCTGGCTGGGAGACACACTCCGACTTATTGGGGTGCCCTGGGTCAAGCCCAGTTTCCCGGGGCCAAAGCTGGGGTTTCCCTGCCAAAAGCCAACTTCTTCCCCTTAGGGCAACACCCCGGCACGGCCTCCCCCTGCCACCAGCACGTGCCCCCGGTCGGGGCTGGCTCCGCTCTGAAGTGCAGAGCTGGTGACGCTGGTGCCTTTCCGGGGAGAAAATATCGTATTAAGGAGGAAGGAACTCCACATTAATCCAAGTCCCTACGAGACAACTGTGGCATCAAAGGCTGTGCACATCTCACGGGGGAGAGCCCCTCTGCCACACCACTGGGGGACAGGCTCGGGGGGTGGGGGGGACAGCCCAGGCAGCCCCTCCAAACTCAGGTCTCCCAAACCAGCCTCGGCACTGATGCCTGTTTTCCCAACCATCCCCTCTGCGGCCCCTAGCCCCCTCCTGGCCACACACCTGCAAGTGTTCCTCGAAACCCCAAGCAGGGTTTCTGGCCTCCCAGCATCCCTGCCCTCCTTTGCGGGGCCACGGCACAGAGCTGGGCCCAAATTATTTGGCCCAGGCCAGATGTAGCCATTGCTCCGTGAGCAGACCCGACAGCTGAAGCCACGCGTGCTGCCAGGGTCACTTCAGGCCCGAGCCCTCAGGCTCTTTAAGTGATTTTTCATCCCTGCCTGCCATTTCATTCCCTCTTAACAGGCTATCACGGCAACTCCGACCCGAAGGATAAGCCATGAGTTAGCACAGCTTTCTCTCAGGGGAACGTCAGCCTCAGTCCTATTTTTAAACTGAATATATCCTACCGCTGCGCTGGGAGAATGAGAATGCGGAGGGAAGGATGGAAAAGTTACACAGGGAAAGGACGGAAAAGGGGCTCGAGGCAGAGCCCGGAGCAGCACCCTGGCCCCCAGCAGCCCGGAGAGGTGCTGTGGCTGGAGCACAGACCTCGCACCTCCACATCCATCCCCGCGGTCCTGCTTCCTCAAAGCCGGCAAAGCCCTGGGGGCGGCACTGCCCAAAGCCGGCAAAGCCCTGGGGGCGGCACTGCCCAAAGCCGCGGGGTAGAGCTCGCCCCGCTCTCCAGGGCAGCGTCCCCCCGAGCCCGCGGGGCACGGCGCCCCCAGCACCCCCAGCCTCCCGGGGCAGGCAGCACCCCAAATTCACGCTTCCCGAGGCCGCCCGGGCTGCGGCTCACCCCAGGCGAGAGCGGCGGGGAGCGAGGGGCTCTGCCCCCCCGGAGGAGAAGCCCCCCGCGGCCGCCCCCCCCCCCCCCCCCCCGCGCTGGGGCACGGCCGGGCGCCCCCCGATCCCCCCTCACCCCCCCGGCACTCACTGAGCGGGCTCGCGTCGTGGGCGCCGTCCACCCGGCCGTCGGGGTGCAGCTGGAGGTGGAAGCCGATGCCCACCCGGCAGTACAGCCGGCCCCGCCGCCGCCCCGGGCGGCTCCGCGGGAAGCGGCTCGGCCCCGCCGCCGCCGCCGAGGAGGAGGAGGAGGAGGAAGAGGAGGAGGAAGGCGCGGGGGCGTTGCGGCCCGCCGGCCCCGGCTGCGCCCCGCCGGGCACCTGCTCCCGCCGGCCGCGGGCGGGCAGGGCGAGGAGGAGGAGGAGGAGGAGGAAGAACGGGCTCATGCTGCCGGCGGGAGGGAGGGCGCCGCGCCGCATCCCGCTCCGCCGCCGAGCCCCGGCGGGGGGGACCGGGCGCGGGGGGGACCGGAGGGGGGGGGACCGGGCCGCCCCTCCCCGCCGCCGCCCGGGTATTTATGAGCGGGCGGCGGCCCCGCACCTGTGCCCGGCCCCGGCCCCGGCCGCGCCGCGCACCCCCCGCGCCGCCCCGGCCGCGCCGCCCCCCGCAGCAGATGCTGGGGCTCGGGGGGCGCATAAATCTGGGGAATTAACTTGTCCGCCCCGCCGAGACGGAGGCGCTGGGGCTGCGCCTCGGGTTACCGCCCAGAAATACCTTGTCAGCGGCTCCGCCACGGGCCGCGGGGCTCGGCGGGGCCGGCGGAACCCTGGGGAAGGGGAAGGGATTGGGTTGCAGCCCCCCAGGCCGGGGGTGCGGGGGGATGACAGCCGGCAGCTGCAGAGCCAGCCCAGCCTCAGCCCCGGCAAGGGGCACGGGAGCAGATTCGGGGCTGGAGGCAGCACCCCGCGCAGGAAAGCTGCTTTCCCTCCCGCACGGGGTGGCCGTGCCACGCTCGGCCCCAGAGAGCAGCCCCGGAGGGTGAGGGGGGGTCCCAGCACCGCCACCACCACAAATCCTCAGCGAGCACCTCGAGACGCACGGGGAAGCCCTGGCCCTGCCTGTGCTCGATAACCCGTGCGGTTCCCGGGCCGGGGGGACAGAGGCCCTGCGGCCTCCCGCTGCCAGCGCGGTAACCCCGACACGTGCCCAGTGCCCCACCAGCACCGGCGCTCGTATTTCTTCCCAATTACAAAGACAACTGCCACGCAGCACCACGGCGCAGGAGGAGACCCTGCGGCGTCAGCCCATCCATCACCCCAGCACAGCACCAAGCACGTTCTGCTTTTTTTGGCTCCTGGAACTGCTTGAGGCTCCCCGCACATCTCCGGCAGCCACCAGGAGAACCTCACCTCCACAAAAGCCAACATCAGCCAAACTCAGCCTGCCCAGCACACAGCCCAAACTCTGCACCTACGTGCCCTAACCGCCCTTGCAAATCTGCGCTGCCCCCCAAACCCTACCCAGAGAACTCTCTGCAGCCATCCCCAGGGTCGGCTCTGGCCAGCGGGCTCAGCCGGGCTGCGCGCCGAGGGATCGGGTTCGGCAGGAAGGAGGCAGAGGGGGTGGCACGCTAGAGGGTGACCTTCGCCTTCGGAGGAAGCTGAAGGTCAGGGGCGCAGGGAGGGACGCACACTTAAGGGGCCATATCCAGCCTGACTGACACCTGGCACGGTCTGGTGTGAACAGAAATGATCTCACAACAACGTTACTGCAATTTCCAACTATTTATCAGCACATATATATATACACACAGAGACAGATATATGCATACACATGCTTATATATAAATGTGTATATATAGACAGCCCTATATATAGATACACATACCTGAAGGAGGGTCAATGCACTCAGAAGCTTGTTTACTTCTTCCAGCTGTAGCGGTTGGGCCGGTAAAGTCTTCCACTTACCCGCCTCATCTTGTTTATTTAATTACACGCACGCGCTGACTCTAAATCCAGACCCACGAGCAAGACAAGGACCTAAAGGGGTTACAAAATTCTGCCATGAAGTTTGCACTGGACCCTATCTCCCAGCCCAGCTGAAGCACACGCACAGGCACCTCCCTTGAGGAGGATTTCCCCTTTTGTACCTTGCTTTAAAGGCTGCAGCTGCCAAAGGATCAGCCCTTGGGAAATCTCGGTTCTCCACCCAAGTCGAGGAGACCATAAACCATTTCTGCCACTGTAAGTTAAGGCGTATGTAAAACTCTTTTAAGTCTTCATCACGGAGGTGACTGGGCACAGCAACAGCCCAGGAGCAGGAAAGCGGTTTGCACATGCAGACCCCGGGGGGGGGGAAGACTCCCACTCAAAGCTGCCACGCCTGATGCTTCACCAGCAAGCCCAGCCCCCCAAATTTTGACCCTAGCACCTCTCTCCATACTTTCCCTCAGCTTTTCTAGTGCCACCTCGGCTGCCAGGCATCCTCTGCTCACAGACACTTCTGGACCAATTTCCACCCACGCAATGAAGAAATGCCTGAATCCCCAAATTTCTGGGGGGCGAGGCCATGGGAAAAGCTACCAAGAAGGTGACGGCTGCTGGGTGGGCTGGCCCGAGATGGTCCTCTAGACCCACTGTCAGTGGCACCCCCTCTGTGCTGCATGTTCATGCCCCTTTCGGGGGGGGCACTGCGTGACAGCCAAGCCCCTCCGGGTCTCATCTGCTGCACTCTCAGCTTTTTCCTGCTGTGGGATAGGACATGGACACCCTGCCTGAGAGGCAGGTCCCGCCTGAGATGGGGGCTCCTGCCCTCCTCCAGGAGGCCATCGCCCTCCTCTTGCTGACTCCCACAGCCCCCCCCATAGCCCAGCTGGCTGCACTGGCAGAGAAATGACTCACAGAAGACATTGTCCTTACAGCACGTGGCGTATTTTCATCTCCATGATGAAACCCTAAGACAGACAACTCCTGAGCGGTCCTTTGGGCATGAATAATAGTGACTTGGGCTGGTTTTATTTGAATCTATTCATTAATACAACATATTAATTTCAAATAGTCCAAGTGCCCATGTAGCATAACTCAGTTTAAAAAAAAAAGGCTTAAATCTAAATAAATAAGTAGATGTAATAGTCAACTTCCTGGAATAATCCGGTGTAATTGCCTTTGGCAGTAGCAACCCTTACATGCACACCAGCAGCTTCTGAAGCCTAATGCTGATGTTATGTTACCTAAATTATTCAAGGCCTAGCTACAGAGAAAACTTTTAGCAAACGGAGAGGATAAGTTGTGTTTCAAGTGTAAAATTTCTCGTTTGAAGAGAAGGGCTCTTCAGAGCCCGTTTCATCTGCTGCGTAACACAGGGCTGCGCTTCGCCCAGCAGGAACGCTCCCTCCTCCAAACATCAGCCCAGCGCTATTTAATTGCCCCTTAAAAATATGCAAGGTAAAATGTGACAAGACATAAAACAAGCCAGGAAACCTTTGTTCAGCGAGCTTGTGAGCGAAGCCGTAGCCCTGGCCGTGCCTGAGCTGCCGCACGCTGCGCCAGCCCTGTGTTTATAGGAAGCACCCCTGCTTCCCACGGGATGGACGTGTATGGGTATGAGGGCCCCGAGCCAAGCCGTGCCAGGCT
Organism: Butorides virescens; assembly: GCA_017310255.1. Lineage (NCBI taxonomy): Eukaryota > Metazoa > Chordata > Aves > Pelecaniformes > Ardeidae > Butorides > Butorides virescens. The sequence continues at coordinate 13,670 of JADKXX010009895.1, forward strand.
GCAGCAGCGCCCTACCAGACGGCCTCGTGGGGAAAGCACGCCAGGCTTTCAACATCGCTTGTTTTTTCACTCCCAGGAAGGTTTATTTGACAGGATTAGCAGAGTAATAGCATGCTGGATTCAACCTCTCGGGGGGACTGCAGAGCGACACCGCGTCCCCGTGCTCGTGCAGCCACGGGGTGCCCTGGCGCCAGCTGCTCCCCGGGAAACACACCCACACCGCCCCAGGAGCCTGCAAAAAAAGCCTTGGCAACAAGGATTTGTGGCCTGAAGGAGACTCACCCACAGCAGGACAGGGCAGGGGGGTGGCTGCACCCCAGACCGCCCTGCGAGGACAGCCCCGCGCATCCCTCTGGGAGGCATCCCTGCCCCTGGGGAAAGGTGCGAGCCTTGGCCACCAGGGCAGCTCTGCAGAGCTGAAAGCAGACTGTGTTACTAGGAATACATGCTTTAATCCAGTTTCATTTAAAGGAAATCATAACCCAGGTGCTGCGGGGAACTTAGGCGCTGCCAGGTGACACGCACCCCCTCCCCATAGGCACAAAAGGCACGGGGGTCACTGGGAAGCCACCTTCCCAGCCTCGGCACTGGAACACATCGGCTGGCACACCGCTGCTCCTGAGAGGCCATGGCTGCAGGCAGCTCTAGGAAGGGGCAAGGCTGAGCCACAGCCCCGAGATGCTTCATTTAAGAGGAGCCCAAGCCCAGCCTCCCCTGCAGCACCCTGGCCCAGCAGCACATCCCCACGGACGGGGCTGCCACCCCGCGGCGTTTCTGCGGGCAGGGCTGGCAGCAGGCTTGCAGGACAACAGACAGCTGCTGCCTTCATGGATTAGTCTGGTGTCTGAAGACAAAATACAGCGTAAATGGTGTGGCTGGAAGATGGATGCCACCGTGAACGCAGTAGGCAGTATGGGCCGGTCCCAGGTGCGCCACAGCCTTCGCACACCACCTTGAGCAACTCTCCCGCGCTTACCCAGTCCTGCCATCAACACCGCACACACTGGTGCATCCCCAGGCACACGCAGTCACCCCCAGCCCCACGGGAGACCCCCTTCAGAGAAGGCAAACCCCCAGCCCTCCCCAAAGCAATGCGGAGGGATTGCTGACGGGCAGCTGGCACCCAAGGGGGAGCTGCCTGGGTAGCAGAGGTGCGTTGGCACATCAGCACAGGTCCATATGCACCCAGTGTCTGTTCCGCACAGTGAGGCCTCTCGGTGCCCTTCAGGCTGTCCATGCCCGGGGCTGCAGCAGGTCCCCGGGGTAAGTGAAGCTCTGAAACCATCGCTGCAGGCCAGGGCTGTGCCGAGGCAAGGGAGCGCAGACAGGCAGTGCCGCGGTCCCGGATGGCTGCGCCCACACCGGCCGTGAGAGCCCAGCCTGGACCTGCCCGCAGAGCCCCCCCGCTGCTGCTGGCCACCCTCCTCCTGCCCATGGGGCAGGGCAGAGAAGGCGATCTGTTCGCGCTTAAACCTCAGTGGGCAAAATGTTCAGCTGTTGCAATGCGAAATAGGCAAGGAAATAAAAGAAATCCTCACAAGAGAAAAGAGCCTCTCAAAAAAAATCCAAAGCAAGCCAGGTTTTTCCCAGCATTCTGCAGAACAGCACCATATTTGACAGAAGCTTCCCCTATGCATTTTGCTTTTTGCGTGCATTTGTTTTAAACCCACCATCACACCTTCTCTGCCAGGTAAGATCTTTTGCCTCTCCAAATAAGACCTTCACAGCAGGGGCTGGTTTTGGCTCCAGATTAGAGACAAAATAGTGTATAGCTCACCTTATTTTCCAAACAAGTAAACTATCTCAGTCTTTTCTTCGATACCCACAGCCAAATAACTCACTTTTAAGAGCTGGGTACTACAATGAAACCTTACGAGCTGATTTTTCAATTTTAACAGCTTGCCCAGTTACAGGTAAACGAGCAACACACACCTTGCCAAGAGGAGCCCAGCCACTGGGGAACAACCACAACAAACGGTGTCACCCACCTGGCAGCAGACTTTCATCCTTCCAGCACGCTGCTTTGCATCTTCAGGCTTAGCAGGCAGATTTTTGGGCAACCTCTGCCATCTATGATGCAGTGTGCAGGCACCGCACGGAGTGCTCGCTGTGAACCAGGGGGATGCCCTGGGGAGCTGGGAGGGGGCTGACCCCCGTGAAAAACTCGCTTGGACACCTCTGCCCCAACCTAAATTTAAAAAAAAAAAACAACAGGGTGAATGCAGCTCTGTTCAGCCTGGCTCCGTGCAGCCGGGGAATCCAGCTGCCCGTGCCCGACCACAGGGGTGCTAAAGCACAGCTGAACCTGCTGCCGCGTGGAGCCAGAGGCAAAGCTCCCACTGGCTTTGGCGGGGGCAGGATCAGGCCCCAAGGCAGGCAGCTGCTCTTGGCTCCAGCCTGGGCATTCGCGAGGTGCGGGTCTGCTGCCCGTGGGCACCTGACCACTGCTTGCTTCTCGTATGAAGAGCAAACAAACAACCCCCAAACCACGGTTCTGCCCGTGCGCGTCACTGGCACGTGTTAGAAAAAACACAATTCAGATCTGCTTTCAAATAGTAACTACTGGGGGTCCACACCTGCCCGCTGCACCCCGGGAACCCACTCATATCGGCATTTTTTGGAATTATTATGATGATTTACAGTGTGGCCCGGTCGCAGATGGAGCAGCCTTACCTGGAGTGCTGCAGGGAGCGTGCAAGGGGCTCCCCCGGCAGCGCTGGTGCTGGGGCAGGCTGAGGCTGAAGGCTGCCCTTCCTCACTCCCAAGGCGCCCTGCTCCTCCGCAGCACATTGAAGATGCACCTCACGGGGTGGGTTTTGGAGGCAGTGGCAGCTACGTGCTCCAGCGCAGGCTTGCAGGGGCCGCTCTCTTCCAAATAAATGCTTGAGCTGTGTTCCGGCTCTGCCTTTTCTGGGCTGCGATGCCAGGAGAGGATCCCTCGCTGGGGAAAACCGCCCCGTGCCGCAGCCTGGCCGGCCCCTGCCCTGCCACAGGCAGCAGCAGCCGCTCACGCTCGCTGCCGCACAGAGATGCGATGCAGCGTCAGCCCACGGACAGGGAAAGACATTTTAAAAAAAGAAAAAAGGGAGATTCCCTTCCTTCCTATTTCACACGCAGCAGTACTGCTAACCGACAGAAGAGGAGGTTTTGGCAACGGCACTTACTGACCCCGAGGAAACCCAGCCCAGCTCTGGGGAGTGAAGGACCTGCTGGGGCCAAATCCAGAGCCTCAGTGGCCCAAGGCAAACTCGCATCATCCTCCTCCTTTGGATACCCAACGACATGGGACCGAGGGCACTGCCTGCCCTCACTACGTGATGTCCTGCTTGTGCAGATAGCATCAGCTGGGTTCCATTTATCCCTTCTGATCCCGATACCTCATTTTGCCAAAATGAAGTCTAACATCTTTGATTAGATTTCCTGCCCACAAGTTCTGTACATTTTTGGTACTTTGTAGAGAACAGTGTGAGCTTTGTGTACCAGTAACGGCACAGGATGCCTGCTGCGCCATACGTGCATGGTGTGACTATTTTTAAGGGGCTGCCTGTACAGGCAGGCACCCCTTAGCACAGACAGACCCCACAGGCAAAGCCCCGGCACTTAGCACTGTGCCTGCAGACAGGGTCAAAAAGGCAATGGTGTAAGAGCAGGGTGCTGAGGGGTGCTGCCGCAGGGGGACAGGGCCCCCCACATGCAGCAGCTCCCTTGTGAGAGGCCATAAAGAGGTGGGACTGAACTGGAGATGCTCTATGTGCGGGGGGGCCCGAGACCCCGCAGCTGTGAGACGGCTCCCACAGTACTCACCCGTGGGCACGGCCGAGGGGCCAGAAGCGGTGGAGCAGCAGCTCTCCAGCAGCAGCAGGACCCGAAAATCAGAGCGAGCGCAGGCAGCCGGGGAGAGCATCCTTCGCGCATCCTTCGCAAGCCGCCCCCGGGCGCCAGGCGGGCGCTGAGCCCCGACAGCGGCCCCGGGGCTGCGGGAGGAGCGGAGCTGCCCCGGGCGAGGAGCCCGCAGCACCGCGCACCCCGAGGGCAAGCCCGGCGAGGCAGCCCAGCATCCCCCGGCCCCCGCGCCGAGCTCGGGCCGCCGGCGGCCCCGCTAGGTGGCGGTGCCCACCCGCCCCCGGCGGCCCCGCCAAACACCGGGGACCGCGCATCGGGCACCGCGGCCCCGCCAAACGCCGGGTACCGAGCATCGGGTACCGAGCATCGGGCACCGCGGCCCCGGCCCCCGGGGGAGCCCCAGGTACGGCGGGCCGGCCACGCGGGGAACCCGCAAACGCCCTCCCTAAAGCGGGAAGCCGCAGGGATGTTGCTGCCTTTGAGGAAAAATCCCGGGGGGTAATTAGGGCCTCGCCCCGGCAATTAATTGCAATCAGGTGGAGCCACGCGTGTCCCTGACGCCATGCACGGCAGCCAGGAGGTGCGGTTCTAGCACATCGTGTGGTCTGGGGGTCATTCGTACGGTCCCGGGGGGCCAGACGGATTTTGGCTTTCAAGGGCAAGTGCAGAGATGGAGCAAAGAGCATCACAGAGAAGCTGGGGGGAGGTGGTTCCAACACAGCCTACGAGTGGGGGGAGAGTAATCAGCACGGAAAATTTATTGGGTGGGGTAAAACCCTCCAGACTCTGATGCCAGTTTCATATCAGGGACCCACCCCTGCTCTTCCGATGCACAGCGCTGGTTATCAGCCTCAGCTCCCTCAGAGAGACACAAGAAGGCTGAAAGCACGCGGAGTTTTGAAGCGCGTCCCAGCTGAAGCTCCAGCCAGCTTCCCCCAGAGCTGTAAGAGCTTTGCAGCAGGCCCGGGTACTTCATGGCAAGCTCCAAAACACGCAAGAGCAGACGCTGGTGGTACCCCGAGCCCCGTTTGCACAAAGCTGCGGGGCTCCCGAGCTTTGACTTGGGCTCCTGCCTTGCACCCCTCCCACTTTGGGATATTCTCCCTGCTGGCGACCCGCCGAGCCACACGCAGCCTCGTCTCTGCGATGCTCGGCCCTCGCCAGAATTACACCAGCCTGCGTGTGGAAATGGGTTTTCAACACATCACCATGCCGCTGCCTTGGCTGGTACGCTCCCTTGCAGCCAAAAATATGCAGGTCTGGCACAAAATGCACCCGCTGCAGGTGGTGCCCGTAGGACCAGGCTGTCCCCCCGCACCCAGGGAGGATCCCCCTGTCCTGAGCCCTCCCGTGTGTCCCTGTCTGTGGTCCCATCACCCCAATAATGCACCAGGGCAGAGGGGACCCACCCCTGGCTCCCCCAAGCGCTCCTGGCCCCAGGACCCTCCAGACTTGGGGCTCCTCTAGGTCCTGTCACCCCAGGCCCTGTGTGACACCCGGGGGCTCTGCCCACCCTGCAAGCTGGGGCCCCCGCGCAGCCCTGGTGAAGGGGGGACGATGGGACAATAAAGGCTCCTGGCAGGTGTGAGGCGGGTGGTGTGGAGCAAAGGGGAGGCCTGAGAGGGGCTGGGATGGGGATGGCAAAGGGAAAGGGGAGAAAAGAAAGCAGAAACAGAAGAGTAGACGGAAAAGGAAAAGGAAGAGGAAAAGGGAGAAATAGAAAGAGGAAAGAGAGGAAGAGTCAGAAAAAGACAGAAAAAGGACAGAAAGGCAAAACGAAAAAATTACACAAAACCAAAACCACAAAATGTAGGCAAAAGGAAGAGAAAGACAGGATGACAGAAAGCAAGAAAATTAAAGGATGACTAAAATGTGGGGCAAAAGCAAGGATGAACAGACGGACGGACGGACGGATGCAAGAGAGGCCGAAGGAAGGAAGGAGAAACGGGAAGGGGAGCAGAGAGGAGACGCGCCGGGGTCTCTCCCTTCCCTTCCCCGCCCCGGCCCCGGCCCCCGCAGCCCGGCCCGGCCGGGGGCACCGCTCCACACCCCGCGGCCGTGGGGCCGCCCCGCTCCCCACCGCCCGCTCCTCGGCATCGATTAACGTCCAGGTGCTTTGAAGAAAATAAAGTCATTTATTGTCAAAGCATCCAACATACCCAGATAAACTATAAAGTTTAATAAATCTTTTCGGGGTGGAGGGGGGGGAAGGGGGAAGAGGGGGGGAAAAATAAAAACCCAAACCGGAAAGGAAAGGTAACACGGAACTATCGAGACTCCATTCCACGGGCACCAAGTGACACTTTTGTAGTAAAAGGGACGTGGGCGGCGGGGGCCGGGCGGGCGGGAGTCGCCCGGTGCATGCAGGACCCCCGGCCCACCGCCCCCGCCGGCCCCGCCGCGCTCCTCCCCGCCTTTAGCTTTATATCTAAAATAAAAATTTACCCTGACATATAATTATTATTACATCTAAACCATAAGTGCTTAATAATTTAAGTAGAAACGTATGACAAATGCATCAATATGTTGCAATATATGACATTTAAAAAATGTATTTTTTAAGTCATTTGCTTTTTTTTTCTGCTTTTTTTTCCCGGTGCTTTTAATTATTATTTTTTTTTCTTCCTCCTCCTTTTTTCTTTTCCTCCTCCTCCTCCTCCTCCTCCTCTTCTTCTCCCCTGCTGCCCTCCCCGCCCCTCCCCGGAAAGTGAAAATGCGTGCATCGAAAGGAAAGGAAAGCGAGCGGCGGGCGGGCGCTGCCCTCCGCGGGGGGCCGGGCGGGGGTTCCCCGGGGTGGGGGGCGTGGGGGGGGTCCCCGCTAGTTGTGCGAGGTCATGTGGCGGGAGAGGTGGTGGCGCTCGCGGAAGGACTCGTTGCAGATGGGGCACTTGAGCTTCTCCTCCCGGCGGCGCTTGACCAGGGGCTCCAGCGCGTACTCCTTCTTGTGGTGGGAGCGCATGTGGTAGACCAGGTCCGAGGTCATGCGGAAGGAGGCGTTGCACTTGGCGCACCAGTTCTGGGCCGGCAGGCACAGCGAGGTGAAGGAGGGCGGCAGCAGCGTCAGCGCCGACGGGAGCTGCAGCTGCAGGGGCCCCGCCGCCGCCGCCGCCACCGCCGCCGCCGCCGAGCTCTTGGGCCAGAAGGCGGTGGCGTAGAGGAAGGGGCTCTGCTTGGGCAGCCCCCC
>JADKXX010009896.1:0-26954 GCA_017310255.1 Butorides virescens
AAAAAAAAATAAATTTAAAAATAAAATTGTAAGCCCCCTAACCTAAACAAAAGAAGAGACAAAGCGTTTTCCAGAGGCCAACGGAGCGTTGTTTGCAATCAGAGAGTGGGCTGATATTTGGCTTTCAAATTCACTTATCCTCTACATAATTACGATTTTCCTTGCATTAGGATTAAAGGCTGCATATAATATGCTTTCAACATTTATCTTATTAATTCGACAAAACACAGCGTCTCCTAAAACCGAGATTGTCATAACATTAAAAATATGGGAGTCTGTAAAAATTTGGATCACAATTCCTGCTTCAAAGGGATTCTTTTCCCCTTTTCCTGTTTTTTTTTTTTTTCTCCTTTCTCCTTTTGTTTTTTTAAATGCTGCAGCTCTCGCTGTGTGATATAAATTGTCCGAATGACTGTCAGCAGTAGGGGGGAAAGAAAACCTACGCGTTATTTTTATTCGCGAGAATTTTAAGGGACACCACGGTACATAAACTATCTCGAAATTGCTTCGACATTATCTCAGCTACCGAAATTCCCCGATACTAAAAAGGACCGTAGCGGCATTTATGAGCATTTATTCAGCCTCGGATGCTACCGTAAAAGTGAATCCCAGGCAACAGCGTCGCCTCAGCCCCGCGGAACACCACTTTTATCTACGCCGACTCTTTCCGTTTAAGTTTATGCTTCCGAACGGCACGGCCGGGGAGCGTCCACGGCAAACCCCAGCCGACCCCGGCTCCCTGGGAGAGCCCGGTGCCGGTGCCGGTGCCGGTGGCGGCGGGGGGAGCCCGCCCTGCGGAGCGGTCGGCATCAAAGTCCGCGGATTTGGGAGGCAGCCGCTCCCCCGGGCTCAGCGAAAAGCCGCGCCGGGATTTTTGGGGAGAGGGAAGGGGACGGCGAAGGTGCGCCTGGGCCCGATCCGGCTGCAGCGCCCCTGCGGGCCGGGGCCCCCGGCGGGGCGAAGCGGGCCCGGCCCGGCTCTGCCCGGCCCTGACCGGGGAGCGAGCGGCTCCCCCGGCCGCCGGACCCGGCCGCAGCCCGGCGAGGCCTCCGGGCGCCCCGCAGCCCCGCGAACGCCGCCCGCCGCCGCCGGTACGGCGCGTAGGAGCCGGCCCCTGGCAGAGCGGCCCCGTCCGTGCGCCCGCTCCTCCCGAAAGCCTCCCGGGGGGGGGGGCCAGGGCCACCCGGGCCGCGGAGCCCCCGCCGCCTTCCCCCGCAGCCCCCGCCGCCCAGCGCCGCCTCCCCGCTGCTTCCAGCCCCCGAAAACGCGGCTCCGGCCCCGCCGTCACCCCCCGCGACGGCACCGGCCCGGTACGGGGGCGCCCGCCGGCACCCGGCTCCCGGGGAAGGGGAGCCTCCAGCCGCGGCCGGGGAACGACAGGGGCTCGGGCTCGGAGGGGGCCGGGCGGGCCAGCCGGAGCCCCAGCGACCGGCGGGGACCGACGGCCCTCCAGCCCCGGGGGTGGCCCGGGCTCTGCCGCTCCCCGGCCGGGAGCCCCACGAGGGGACAGGGACCGGCGGGGGGGCGATGCTCGGCCACCGATATCCCTTAACCTCCCGGAGGGAAGTGCCGTTTTTCTGCCCGTGATGAGTTACCATGGGGATGGCTGCAAAGGATGGAGGATCTGTCTCTCTGAGGATGTCAGGGCACCCTCCCGGCTGCGCTGGAGGAGCCTTCTCTTTCCGCCCCGGATTTCACCCAGGAAGGCTGCGCAACCTGTGCTCAGAAACACTCCCGCATCCTTTGGGAAGCGTTGCCTCAAAGTTGTGACACGCACCAGCCTACGAGTGCACGGTCGCTCCTCTGAGGAGACACAGACACAGCCGAAAGTCAGCTCACAGGTGACTCTGCTACAAAGTCACCCGGGGAAAAAAATCGCTGAGAAAATAGGCAAGTTCCCAGAAGCGCACAAGCCCAGATGCAATCGTTCGGGCGGTGCCAGGGGACCGCGGGGAGGAGGGACGAGGGGTTGCCCAAAGCTGCCGTGCTCCTGCCTCTGCCCGCTGCTGTCAGAGGCAAGGCCGGCCTGCGGTCCTCGGGGGAAGCGCACGAGGTGGAACTGAAAAGCCACTCAAAATGGAACGTGGAGCCACAAGCTTGCCTGGTGCCTGAAGAAACGCAGGCAGAACGGTTCCCTTCCCCTGAGACAAACACGGCAGCTAGGCCTCTGTAGTGGAAATAAATCGGGGCCTCAGCTGAATGACAAATCATCCTTTCTGCACTTAGCTGTTACCAGGCCTGGGGACGGTGCCTTTCCTCGGGAGGTCCTGCTCCGGGGCGTCAGCAGCATTGCTGCCACGCTGCAGGCTGGCAAACGGCCGCGCGGAGAAGCCGTGCATCTCCCACCGGTGATCCTTCCAAACAGGCACGGGGATCCGTCTGGGACTCCCCAGCCCCACGACCAGCCGGGACATTTCCCCAGCACCAGGCCCTCGCCAGGGCGGAGGCACGCCGGCAATGCCTGCCCTGTCTTGTTTCCAGCTCAGCTCCCAAACAAAGCCCACAGTCCCCGTCTCTTCCTATGTCCACGGACCCTTCGGCCACGTCTCACCGATGCCTGCAGCAGTGCCTGAGACTTCCCCATCAAGTCACCGCCACGCTTCCAAACTGCAAAGCCCCTTTTGCCAGACGCCAGCTTTGGCTGTGGTTCACCCCAAGAAGGAGCAAGTGCTCCTGCTCCCCCAGGAGCCTCAGGCAGGCGCAGGGGGACTCGGCGCCCCCTCCCTTCCCTACCCGTTCTCTCGTGATCCAGGGATGCCACAAGCACCTCGGCTATGTCTTCAGTCCCTGCTGGCACTTGAACTTCCCCTGTACTTCTTTCCAAGCAAACACAGAAACTAGTTAGAAATATTAACGTGTATATTCACCAAAGGGTCACAGAATTTTTTTTATAACTGGCCAGAAAACAGATCACTGAATGCAATACAGGGCGGCTGGTTAAATATAATAGCCCCAAAATATATAATATATAAATATAATAGCCCCCTAATATATAGCCCCAAATCACTTCTGACTTGCAATCTCAAAATTATTTTTCTCAATCACGGCTTTCTGTTTCTCCTCCTTGCTCGGCATGATAATAGCACCAAGGTTTAAAACCTGGAAAGCTTTCACCTAGCTTTAGCTTCCTTAAAACATTTAACAGCCTGATCGGGGATGTTATGGGCTCTACGGGACAGGAAAGAGAGAAAAGCGAAGTGGGAAAACCCTCGAGGAATAAAACCTGCCTCTGCCTCCCATATGCCCATGGGCCTTCCCATCCCTGCGTGCCACCGCCATGCTGGGGCCAGAGCCCACCCCACGGCACGGCCCTCGGTCGTCCTCCAGCCTTGGCACGAGACCGTGCAGACACCCAGACCGGGTGGCCGACATCTGTGGCTGGTGGCGAGTGCCCAGCCTCCACAGGGGCGTCCGAGGGCCGGTGCAGAGAGCTGCTCCCGGGGGCGTGCGGCCCCACAGCCCCTGGCCGGGGGCTGCCCAGCGTGGGGTGCACTGGAGTCGTGCAGCGCTGGGCTCCCTCTCTTTCGGGAGATCTGGTGGTAGCCTGGCCCGGGGCGTCTCTCCGGTGGCCACGCGGCCTCGGTGTTGCCGGGTGTATGAGGATGTCACTCAGAACTCCCCTGGGTGGCAGCCCTATGGGCACAGGTCGAGGAGCCTCGGCAGGGGCTGGCTGCCCAGCACGTTCCCGCCAGGCGGACGACCCGCGCCTGGGGATGGTCCTGTCCTTCCTGAGGGGCTGTGAAGGCCTCCGCTGCTCCAGTGAGTGACAGTCCCTAAAGTTTGCAGAGGTTTGCTAAACCCTGGCGGAGAGGGGGTGGGGAGAGCAGTGAAAGGACAGACAGACAGAGGGGGAGGGAGAGAGGAAAAAAAAGAAAGATGCAGAGGATTTCAGCTCCGGCTCTGCTACAGCGACTTGACGTGGGGTGTGTGAAGGAGCCTGAAACTTAAAAAGATTTATTTTCTCTAGTCATAAATCTCATCCCGTTGTTCCTCTGACCAACCAAGCATGATAAAGTCCTTTTCCATAAAGTATTCAGTATTAAAGCCACAAAGCTCACCCAATCAGTAGCCATCTGCTTCTCCCATAACTGCTGCTCCAGAAGCAGGGAAAAGCAGCCAGAAGAGAAAGGGCACCACTGTTACGGCTCCGGGACAAATGAGGAGGCACTGAATAGCAGTCGAAACCTTTAGTTTGCCTTGTATATCTGTATCTATAGAGACAGAGAAAGAAAGGAAGCATTATATTGATACAACAATTGTAAAACAAAAAAAGGAAGAGGCATCTAAAGGGCAATACAGCAGGCATCAGAGGGCCCCCCGTAAAAGGGATGCTAACAGATTTATAGAAACCTTTAATTGGTTTTCAATTGAAAGATAAAGAGGCCGAGTTAAAAACCGGGAAGAGCGGCAAAGTGATCCGCGTTACACCCGGCCACCGGCGCCCGATCTCCCGCGACCGGAGCGTTTCTTATTTGGATGCGGTATCCCCGGGACCGACCCCCCCGCGCCCCTCCCCGAAAGCATCCCAGCCAGCCAGCCCCCGAGCGCTGCGCTGAACTTGACTTTCAGACGGCTGGGAGGGAACAGCCCCCCCCGCCCCCCCCGCCCGCCCCCCGGAGCCAAACGCCTCTGACCGCCGCGTCCCAAAGTCCCCCGGTGCAGGCGGCAGCCCCCGCACTCCGGCTCCGGGCGGCGGCGAGCCCCGGCGCGGGCAGGGGGCAGAGCTGACCCAGCAGCCCGTTTTGGGGATACCCCTCCTCCGGGGCGGGGAAGGCGCCGCTCCCCAGCTGCAGAGATAAGGAGCAAGGGCGCGGGCTGCGGGCACGAGTGGGGCGCAAGCCCGTCCCGAGGGGAGCCGCCGCAGCGGGGAGGCGGCAGATTTGGGCAGGGGGTGCACAAGCCCCGGCCGGGGCAAGAGCCCCCGGCGGCAGCGGAGCGCGGCCTCCCCCGCCCCTTCCTGTGCCCCTCTCCCGCCCCCTCCCCCGCACGCACCGCCGGCTAATTAGAGGGTTAATGACCGCCTTCTCCGGTGCCCTGAGAGCAAAGCGCTTGGCCCAAAATCCCCACCGCATCGCGCCGAAGGCCTCGCCCCCCGCCGGGCCCGGGGACCCCCCCCCCCCCGGGGGCGGCCGCTCCGGGGTAGGGACACGCACGCGGACCCACGCACACCCGGTGCGGCGGCGGGGGGGGATTAGCGGCCGCCCGCTATAATGCCGCTTTTGGGGATTACTCCCGGGATTAGGAGGCAGACGCGGGGGGGGGGGGGGGGGGGGGGGGGGGGGGGGAGACACGAGCGGGTGGGGAGCCCCGAGGAGCCTGGAGGGGTTTCGGGGCGGTCCGGGGTGCCGGGTGCCCCCCCCGGCTTTCCCCCGCAAGGGCGGCCGCTCCGCAGGGTAAATGCCGCCTTCCCTCCGATGGAGGGCAGGAGAGGAAAGACGAAGCCGGAGATGTGGCCGGCGGCGAGATTCCCGTCCCGGGCACCTTCCCGCAGTAGCCCCGGTGCGGGGGCCCCCGCCCGCCGGCAGCCGCGCCCGGTCCGGTCCCGCACACGGCAGGGAGGGCAGGGCTGGGAGCCGGGGGCTGGAGGGACCGGCTGGAGCCGACGCTGAAAGCACAGGCGAAAAGGGGGGGGTTGGCTGGTTTGTTTGGGGGCTTGTTTTGTTTAAGGTCCCCGGCACGCGAGGGAAACCGGCACAAATGCGATTTATGAACCGATTAAAAACGCGGGCGAGGAGCGGGAGGCGCCGATGCATCGCCCTCATCGCGCAGGTTTTGCTTCTCTCGTGCAAAACTGTGAGCGAGGCCGAACGCCGCCGTGCTGAAGGCGCAAGTTACGCCGCGGCTTTTCCCAAGCGCCGTTGTGTCCAGCAGCACTGTATTATGTCAAAAACCTGGCATGGCAGCCAGTGGCACATCTGCGAGGTGTGGATGACATTCATTAGCCAAGGTTCTCTGCTAAACGGCCTGCCAGAGCCTCAGCAGTAATGCCCGATGCCAATCACTCGTCTGCTGCCAGCTCAAAGGCAATCCTGCGTCAAGGATGGCTCCTTTCCATGCTGGCAGGAGACACAGAGGAAACAATGCATTTCGATGTTTGGGACGTGAGCGAGGCCGCACATGGGAGCGGCAAGCAGATGTAGCAGAAGAGGAGATGAAGTTGTGAAGTGTCATTTAATAATTGCAGCACACGGGAGAGGTGCTGCAGGTCGAGGTTTAGGAAAGGAAAGCGTTAACCCCTATCCAAACCGCAGGGCAGACAGCGGTGGATGCTTTTTGAAAGGAAAGGGAATGAGGCTAATGCAGCAAATTGCCCGTTTGTGCCCGTAAAGGATGCACAACATCTTCGGCGAGGGGAGACCGCGCGTCAGGACAGCCTGGAAAGCAACTCCGGCCCGTGAATGTGTCGGTGTCACAGCCCTTGGCATCTGCGAGCACGGGTCTGAAATCAAACGGTGAGGCAGCCGCGGGTGGGCTTTGAGACACCATTTAACGGAGTTGCACAGAGGCTTTCTCCTTGGCTTTAGGTTTTGGGGTTTTTTTGGGGGTGGGATGGGTGGTGGCGTCTTCAAAACAGATTTCTCGTGCGTGAGCCCTCCTAAGCCCCGCGCAAGGGGAGGCAGGGCAGGTCTGCAGCACCCGCCCCTCTGCTGCCTGGGTGCACCAAGCCAGAACCGTCCTCCTGCCACGGCCGCTGCCGGCGCAGGGCGAGGAGCTGCCTTGACCTGCTCAATAGTCGCCCCGACTCAGGTTGTCCTCCCTCTCCGCAGGTCTGCCCGCTGCCATCTGGACAACCTCCCCGCTCGTGACTTAGCGGGCTCAGCGCTGGTTCTGACATTTTGGTTCACAGCCCAAAAAGGGCAGCTGCCTAATTGGGGCAGGCTGGGCTCTCGCCGTGCTCTCCTTCGAGCGACCTGGAAGCCAGAGGTGGAGGGAAGGGGCGCCTGCCCGGCACTGCCACCACCATCTTTCGTGGGGAAGAGAGGCTCCATTTCCCTCCTGTCATAGGTCCTGTAAAGGTCCTTGTTCCTACAAAGGAATTAAAACACCTTGGGATTAGCTGGAAGCAAAGATGTTAATCGTCCCCTCTTATTACTTTCGTAAAATTACAACCACCTACTGAGGTTTGAATCTGAGCCAGTATTTGGTTTACAGTGAACCCAGGAAGCAACCTCAACTAGGTGCTCGACGAAAGCTTCCCTCATCCCTCCGCCTGCCTGCCTGCAGCTTCCACTCCTACTTCTATTTCTGTTTACATCCATTCATTTAAGTAGTGGTTCATAAAATGTGTAAAACCCTACCTACACACAAGAGCATGCGGTCCTTGCCTCACAGATTAATTTCTATGACAGTCTCGGCATCAAATCGTCCGTGAGTCTTGCTCACGCTGTGGAAGACCACCGGTCGCTCGCAGCGCCTTTCTACTTCTTTCAGCCCGTCAAGGAATTACGGGCGTTTCCCCCCAGCGTTGGCCTCTCTGCAATTACCTGGGCTGTTAAATCTCCACGCACGCCTTTCCGCAGCCCCCCAAGAGCCCCCCCCCGTGCTACCGTGCTGCACCGTGGGGGTGCCCGCCCCCAGCACCACGCCTGGGCCACCCGAGGCGTATCGGCCACCTCTTCCCCGAGGCACGGCTTCGGCTGCCCCTGCCCAGCCGCCGGGGGTGCAGGCTCAGCTGTAACCCCTTCTCCTTTGGGCCTTCTGCTCCCACCTCCCTGCGAAGCCGCTCTGCTCTGGCTGTATTCGGGGCTGAGCCTTATCCACCTTCTGTTTCTGCTCTGGGTTTATCTCTGTTCTGCTCTCTTCAGCAAAGCATCTGCAAATTGTATTTCCCCCATTTCCTACTCTCCATGCTTTCACACTTGCTGTACCACCCCACCATGCTTTTGGCGCAGGCTGCGTGAATCCTGTAACGTCGCGTCCTCAGGCACTGGAACTGGGAGTGTTTGAAGAGCAGGAACCAAACTGGGAGTGAGGGATGTGATGCTTCTCCCCCCGCCCCCCCCATCTCCAAACATTATACCTTTGCTTAAATATGCGACTAATCCCATTTCATCTACTGCGGTGCTTAAAGTTAAGCCTATTAAGTGTTCACGGGGCAGTGGTCTCGGCGCAGAGGAGCCAGAAGAGATGGGAAGGGGCGAGCAGGGCACCGTTCGGGAGGGGAGTGACATCCCCTCCTCTCCTTCCCCCCAGGGCCACGTTCCCCTCCGGCTGCCCCCGGTGCCCCACCGCACCGCTGTGGGGCTCCCCTGGGGTTCGGCGTTCCCCTCGCCATCAGCTACGCGCATGCGGTAACCGGGAGGTCTGTCAGGATGGAGGGAAGAAGAAATGTGTTTTCACAACCAAAGCCTGATTTTATTTTTTACTCCCAGGTCGGACTTGGTGGTCGTTGTGTTTGAAACCGCATTTCATTTTCCAGGTGAATCTCACGTGACTCATTAGACCTGTGTTCGCTGTCACTATTTTCAGAGAACTAGGTGGGAGAGAACAGGGTTCTTGCTGCTCCTACAGTGAGGGCTCTGTGCAGAAAGCACTCCTGCACGTGTTCCCTTCGCTCTCCAAGGATGTTAAGCATGTAAGTACGTTTTGGAACAGGGAGCGTCTCTTAGAACTGGGACTCGATTCAAAATCTGTACATCCACAGAGCTCTGTCTCTTAACTCTTCGCTTTAAGCACTAGAAAATCGCCCGCCTCAGCCGTGCAAAGCCCTGCCACGCCATTTCATACATTTCCTGGCACCGGCACCTTCTAATCCCCAACGCTAGCGTTCCTTCCCCCTCTTTGGTTTGCTTTTCTTTGGGTGCAATGTATCGTGTTTTACTGTATGTATTACTACATACTGCTTGCACAATGTTTTGCATGATCTAATATTCTTTGTTCAAAACTGCAAAAAAATCTAAATAAAGACTATAGTGTGTCGCATCAGTATAGACATCAGCGAACGCTTCCTACGGCATATGGTACTTCAGAAGCCATATGTACCACTGTTTAGTGATTCTGGCAAAGAGGCACAGAATGGTTAAATCCAACTGCCAGGATTTCTGAAAACAAATATGTAAATGCTCCAGTGCTTTTGTTATTCATAACATACCTCTAACACAGCACATACAATATGCTGTTCATTCTGTAACTAGTATACTACTAAACTATATTTGCTTCAGTTCTCATTTTACAAGATTTTTTTGCTTCTGTGTACGATTCCTCCATCCCTTCTATCAAAACCAATTTAAATTGAATTTAGAAAAGGCATTTTATCTATTTTGAAGGAAGCACTTCTGGGAGGGGATCGTGCGTCTACGCGAGGGTCTCGTGTCGGAACAAAGACAGACGTTATTTCAGCCGTCCGAGGATGCCCGTTACAACCAGGGGAATGAAAGCAAGCGAGGAAAGCGCATTTAACGAGATCAGTTGTGCAGAGTGAGGTCTGCTCCGCCAGGAACAGCCTCCCAGGGAAAGGCGGTCGGCTGGCCCTGCTCGGGGGCGAATGCGGAGCGGGTAGGCTGACAAACCCTCCGGGGATACGCTCTCCGAGACAATAGTTGGGCAGGAAACAGATGATTTCAGACACGTGGTCAAAGGTAGATGGCAGCTGCCAAACTCTGACCCGGGCTGGGATCGGTCCCGCCAAGCTGGGGCTCCACCAGCGGCCAAGGAACAAAGGAGAAGCCGCATGGCCGTGGGTCATTCCCCGGCGGGGCCGGCTGCCCCGACACGGCCGCCCCGACGCTGGCACCTTCTGCGCCGCAGCCTGGGGTGTCGGGGCACAGGCCGCAGGGCAGCACTGTTTCTCTCCCATTTGGGCGAGGGTAACTCACCACGAGCCCGTCCCAGCGCTCCTGTGGAGCACTCGTGTGCCAGCCAAGGCGCTGCGGAGCCCGCTTGCCCGCCCAGGCAGGAGCCCCCCCCTTCCAGAGCCAGCCCCGGCAAGGTGAGCGGGGGCCAGCACCCGATCCCACCGCTCCGTGGTGCGCCGCCTCCTCTGCAAAGAGCCCGTCATCTTCGCCTGGCATTTCGCTATGACCGAGTATTTCAAAACGTTGCTATTTAACATTCAGCCTCACTATTCACAACAAACATTTTAAAATTCCCTGTCGCCACAACTGCCTCTGTCTTTCGGTTCATCAGCGTACACGGAGACCGAAATCACGGGCGTGATCAAACGTGTTAGCACGTTGTTGTGCGGCTCGCTCCCGCCTCGCCTGAAGCACGGCCGCGGTAAATCACTGTCACAGCCAGCGCTCCGTGCCCCTGCGGGGCCGGGCAACACCAGCCAAGCGGGCAAACCTCGAGCTGCCTGGGGAATGAGGGGAGGGGAAAAAACAGCAACGCCCCTGAGACACACTTGCCTGGCCAGGCATCGCTTGCGTTACTGCCGTGGGTAAGACCAAACATCAAAACGACGCCTCCCCTGCACACCTTTTCAGCAAAATAGTGTCACTCTGCAGTTCTTGACATATCTCCTCCATCTCCAGACACGACGACACCATCCGAGACCCACGCATGCCTTTCTCCCAAGGGATCAAGGACTGCTTTTCCTTTCTCCGCCAGCCTTGAACGACAGCACCCTGATTCAGCAGGCGCAGGCTCCCTCGCTGGGGTCTCACGCCCACCGCAGCCCGTGCTTAACTTTCTCCCTACGTGCGTAACAGACCCACCCATCGCCTGCTCCTGTCTCCCGTCAAGTCCCCACGACTTTATCCTGAGCTGCAAGCAGTCTGGCTGCCCAAGCAATTCCTTTCCAGAAGGTTTTTTTCCCCTGCAACGTTAGCCAGGATCCCGCTTTCCTCCCCTGAACTTAAAAGAAATCCTCTGTTACAAAGCTTAAGCTACAGCTCTGTGCAGCCAGGTCTTTCACCTCTAAACACTTTTTTCCCCTATTCTATCACAGAATAAAACCTTAGAACTAGCCTTTATATTTTCCTACTTCCACAGATCCTTACACCAGAAACCGTTTTTTCTGTTCTGTTCTAACCAGCAGGTGATAAAAAGTCACCATAAGAAATCTTGGCTTTGAGCATAAGAAATGCCTGGATTAGAAAGAGAGACAATTATAAAGTGAAAAGTGGCAAAAAGCTCCTAAGAAGCCAAAAATAAAAGAACAAACAAACATACAATCTGGCTATCAAAAAAGCCACATTTTTCCCTCGCTGCAGTAAAAATCACGGATGCGACATTCCCAGAATATTTTGAAGGATAAGAGGTCCAAGAGGAGAGGACAAAACCAACAGTCCAACGCAGCCGGAGAGCTAAAGGGGCGACGGCCCCGAGGAAAGGCCTGGCCAGCGCCGGGGGCTGCGCTGCGACCGGGGGCACGCCGAGCCCTGGCCAGCGCCGGGGGCTGCGCTGTGACCGGGGGGCACGCCGAGCCCTGGCCAGCGCCGGGGGCTGCACTGTGACCGGGGGGCACGCCGAGCCCTGGCCAGCGCCGGGGGCTGCGCTGTGACCGGGGGGCACGCCAAGCCGCCGCGCAGCAGGCAGCGACAGGGAAAGCCAAGCGGCTCGCTCCGCGCCACCGCCCCGAAGGCGTTGCACCAACGGCACAGCCACACCGTAAGACCAACTCCAGAAAGGGAAGGGAGCCAAAAAAAAAAAGAGCACCTTGATTGAAGCGGTTCCCGTACACCGGCATTTATGGCGGAGCAAAGGTCAGCCCTGCATTACCCCTTGTGAATCCCTCTGGAATGAGCAGGCTGGTGATTCAATGAGCTACGAATGAGGATTTACCAACATACCACGGGTTACCGGCCCTAACTCTTAACCCACTGGCTGAGGTTTTATTGTTTATTAGGGGGGGCTCCGCAGGTAATAGCTGCTTGCTTAAGAGTCAACCTGCTCTCGTCCCACGGAGCTCGCTGCCGCCCATCGGTCAGGCTATTTCTTTCTTTAAGCAGAGAAGTCGGCAGAAAGCTACGTCACTGGAAACGGCCTGAGCAGCTGAGGGCACGGAGGGGAGGGCAAAGCCGGGAGGTGTCACGGCCGTGCTGGCACATCTGCGTGGTTTGCTTGATCACAGCGCGAGCTCAGAGTCAGGGGGAACCAAAACACCGCTTGTGACGCACAAGGCAGGTACTCCCTTGCTCCACAGGCCCCCCATTTCGTGAGCGGTGAGCACCCCACAGCCGATGGGAGGGCGACTCAGAGCTCACGCCTGCGCTCTTCGTATCACCGCCACAGAAGCTGGCCTGGTTTTAAGGGAGAAGAGTTCTTACGTGGGATATAACCCCCTCGATAGACTTGCTCCTGCTCCTAAATCACCATCCTTGCTCGCACAGCAACAGTGGCTTAAATTGGGAAGAGCAATCGGAACAGTTCTGTATTTACAAGCACACAGCCTTGCATCTCTTTTCCCAAGCATTTTCACCGAGGTTCTCAACTCTCCACTTCTGGCCCCTCCATCTGGAGCACTGCCTCTGGCTGTGAACTACTGGGTTATTTCCCCCCTCCCATTACTCCTGGGAGGTTCCCATGAACTCTGCTGTACCCAGCAGAATTTTGTGTTACAGGAATCCAGCTCAAACCCCTTCAGACCCCTGAGCTTTCACCGGCAGCTAAGAAAAAAAAAAAAAAAAAAGACAACTCTGCATCCTGTTTTTACCCTTCATGCTTGTTTCTGCCTTTTTCTGCCCCGTTGCAAACAAAATTCCCTGTGGCGCCGGGTGGGAGCATAGGGAAGTGAATTCGCTCCCTCCTTCCCCTCCTGCTGCCTGTGGCAAGCCACAGGGGTGCCCTCTGCTTCCCCTCCCTTTCACACGGAGGGGTGAGACGTCCTCACCCAGCAGCGGTGCCGCCCGCCCTCGGCACGCGTCCGCACCCCGGCCCCTCCGGCTGCAGCCAGCACGGCTGGGAGAGCCGGGCGAGGGCTGGGAGAGGGATTCCCAACACGCGCTCCCGCAGAGCGAATGAATAATTCCTCTGCGGCAGCTAGTGCCAGCGCTTGCTCTTTGCCAGTTGGCAGAGGGTGCCGCTGCCTTGTCTGCGGAACGCTCAACATCACCTTTCTGCCCGCCGAGGGGTGCCGCGGGGGCTGGCGCAAGCCCTTCGAGCAGCCGGGGGCCCGCAGGAGCTGCGGGCTCGGGGAAGGGGCAGGAATCAGAGGGGAGGTGGCTCCTGCTGCAGGTGCCCTGCTGGGCCCACGGGGAGCAGCCGGCACATCTCTCCCCCTTACCTGAGGGTTCCCATGGGAACACAGAAGGGCTCTGTAACAGCAAATTTTTGGAACAGGCAAGTATGCGAAAAACTTCTCATATAATATTTGAGTCCTCAGATGTTCAACCATTTGCACATACTGCGTGAATGCCTTATTTGCATAGAATTTGTATTTGTTGGTATTCACATTTGTAGGAGAACGCATACATTAGATTAATGTCATCACAGTTTATGGAGATCATCTGTGCCACCGTATCGGCTCGAGGCTCTGCCTGCCTTCAGCGCCCCGCGGCACGTCCCAGTCCCTCCCGCAGGACAGGGCAGGGCTCCCGAGGGCCGGGGCAGCTGGCACCCGGCCGAGGACCTGGAAACGGGCGACACCGAGCCCCGAGCCCGCTCCTGGAGGACCAGCCCGTGCGCCGGGCTGCGCTCGCTTCGCCAAGCCAGGTAAGCTAAAGGATCATTAGGAGCAACTCGCCAAAATGGCTCAGCCCGCGATCCCGAAGGTGAAGTTAAGTGACCTATTCGCATTTTTTCTCTGATACCACCTTACATCACGCTCCCAGCTCACGTCTTCAGCGCCAGCACAGGGATGTTCAGCCGCGGCATAGGTGGTCCCTGTCCACCTTGCAGGAGCACCCTCCCTGCGTCGGGGGATGGTTGTCCTTCGCTCCCTGGTTTCCCACGGCACCTGGGTGCTCTGGCCTGCTCGGCAGCTGGAAGCTGTCACTAGAGATGCTGTTCTCACGGAGGCCTTGCTGGGCGCAGTCAGACACTGTTTGTAAAGCAGATGGAAAACCTCACAACAGCAGCACTGCAGCAGTGGAAAGCTCATTTTCTGCTAGGAAATTTTTGTTATTGGGCAATGTTATCATCAGGTGACTTCACACCCCAGCGAGCCCACATGCCAGGACAGCCTAACGACAACTTTGTTAACCTGCTTCCCCTGCTGAAGCCCCGCAGCATGACTTCCCCAGGCTGGCCAGCAGCCCCAGGTCACTCGGCAGTCCCTGCGCGGCAGAGCGCGCACCCCGAGAGCCGTGAACACCCCGGCACCGCCGCCCAGACAGCCTTCCTGCGGCCGGCGGCTCCGTCCCCAAGCAGCCGCTCAGGCACCAGCAGCTCACCCGGGCTTCCGAGCCCGGTCCCCCTTCACGGGCGGCGCCGCGGGATTTCCCTCGGAGGCACCCACACCCCGAGCGGCAGCGGCCGGCACAGCTGCCTTGGACACGGGGCACCGTGCTGCCCAGCGTGCGGGGACACGGTGGGACCAGCCTTCCCAGGATGCTCAAGCAGCCAGAGCAAAGCCGGGTCATTTTAGTGGCCATTTCGGAGAAACCTGCACAGGTCAGCGAGCGGAAGAGCTGGGCTCCTGGGGAGAAGCCGATGCTGTTGCCCTGCTCAGCCACCACCACCCCTGCGCAGGGCATTGCAGCGGACCGAAGGGCTTCACGCTGGCGTGAGCCGTCCACGTGGCTGTTCTCACTACCATCCCGCTCTTCCTTCTCCCCCACGCTGTGCGTGACAAGCCCCACTTCAGGAAATCCCCCCCCAACCACGGTCGTTATCCGCTGCCTGCGGGAGAGGGGCCGTAACCAAGCCAGAGCCAAATCCTGCGGGCGCAACGATGTGTTTCTGCGAAACGTGTCTCAATCTGGGTGATGCAACCCGAAGGAAGTGGGTAATACAAAGGAAGAGCCTACATCTCCAGATCGGGCTTCTAACCATTTTACACTTATTCCGGTAACTGGCCAAGTAACACCATGAACAGACCTGCCATTCCGAGTGCCTGCCACCCACCTACGCTGACGCCAAGCGTGCCATCGGGTGGCTCCGACGTCTCCCTTGCGTGGGCGCAGCGCTCCCGCCTCGCGGCAGAGCTCCCATCCCCGCGGCACCCGACACCTGAAGTCGCTGCGTTATGAATAACGTGTTTCAGAGAAAGGCATGCCCAACTGGAACATGTTTAACAGGCATCGTTTGAAGCGATGCCCCTGCGATTTCCTGAGAAGGCCTTTCAGCATTGGAGTGCTTCACCCAATGTCCCCGTGATTTATGAACTAAGGAACCTAGATCAAAATGTCCGAATCATAATCAGACCCCTCAGGTATTTCAGGAGATTTTGTCCCCAAATCTTTCTGTAAGTAATATCCTTGTGACAAATAGTTCCCCATTTTTCATTTTGTTGGTTCCTCCTTCTCACCAACATCGGTCACTACGATGATTATCTCTAATCAGCTTCCTACAAGATGCTGAACGCTCTCAATTCCCACAGCACAAGAGGTGAGAAGCTGCTGGCTGGTTTTGTTTTGGGAGGTTTTTTTTCTTTTTACTCCTCTTATTCGAGGAAACCTGGGAACTTTAAGAACAGGAGACAGATTTGAGCCTGCCTGCTTCACACTGAAATCCTTTCTCTCGCAGACAGCAGCAAAGAGACACCGTGCATTCCTGTGAGGTGCTAGGACAGTGGAGAACACCCAAGAGAAGGCCCCAGAGGAACTTACCAGGATTTTAACGTTGATCTCAACTTAACCATGAAGGCTGCTTTGGGTGGTTAACTCAAGGGCTCGGGACGCTGAACTGACTCGGTTCCCTCGTGCTGCCAGGGATCATACACCCCACACACAATCTCTTTCCCCTAATGATGACATTGGGAGACTTCAGGATTAGCATAAATGGGAAAGTTGATATTAATGAGCAGGGCTTGCTACCTTGGCTCCAAGGAATTATTTTCGCAGCTGTGATGGCACAGCCCTGCAGATGTATGCCTGCCCCAGCCGGCCATCTCGAGATGAGCCGGATCTCTCGGATCCGTGCTCCTGTTAATTCGTGACACTGCCTGTAGCACCACAGCAGCCCCGCTCAGCTTCCTACCCAAACTTGCTCAGAACACGCACATCCAGAGCCACATCCCGCACATCCCCACATTCCTGTCTGGAAAAGGGGTTACTGCGTGCTCGGCCAGTCCTGACTCAGGAAAACAAGGGCAGAAGGAGCCTGATTTTTTTTGACAGGGCATACAAATAATTCTCCCCGAGGCAGGCAGCGAGGTGATGACTCCCTGACGGTGACTCAGCCGCGTCTTGCACTGCTGTTCATCCCAGTTCCTGGGACGTGGCTCATGAGAGTCGGGATGGGTGGGGTTTATTTACAGGACATGATTTATGGGGGTTATTCCCCACTTCCTGCAGATAAGGGCGTGCAGAGCTGACGAGCAGTTCCCACGTTTCAAGCTCAGAGTAGCTGCGCTTTCCTTGTAATGCCTGTCTATGGCCAGCCTTGGTGCCTGCAAAGCGGCTTCGAATGTACCGGGACGAGAGGCGCTGCGCACGGCAGGCGTGGGGACAGCCATCGCCACCCCGCTGCCGCTCCAGCGGGGCTCCCAGCCACCGCGGCGAGCAGCTTCGCGGGCTGCGGCGGGACACAGACTCTGAGGTTGTGGCTGTGGGGACCAGTGGCAAGCTGTACGGTTTCTACAGGTGGCTGTCGTCCCACTGGACACATCTCCCTCTTGCTGAGGTCCTAACACAAGCTCTGCACTCGGGCACTACTGTCAGCAGCAGCGGTTCACCCCACCCCAAAGCCGACGCCTCCGTTTGGTCGTGAGAACGGCGCCTCCACCTTCCCCATCACCCAGGACCAACTCACTGTGGAGGTTTACCACCTAGCCAAGTCAAGTTTAACAAGGTGATGCCGCAAGCCACACTTCAGTCCCCTCTGGATACGCAAAGGGCTCTCCTAGCCCAGCTCAGGAGAACCGATCGCCTTTTAACGCAGATTCAGCCTTAGCAAGTGCTCGAGCGCCGGGCAGGTAACGAGGAGCTGGGCACACGTGCAGTGCCTGCAGTGCACTGCTGCAAGGGAGGAACACTGCCGGCAGACATCTCGGTGGGAACGAGTTCCCAGGCAAACGCTACTTCCACGGGCACAACTGGAAAAAGCAAGGGGACAACTCGTGGCGGAGCAGCGGGCTGGCCCCCAGCGAGCCCTGTCCAAGTGACACATCCCCGGCCCTTGCCCCCGCTGACAGCATCTCCCACGTCTTTTGCTCGGTGCGCACCACGTACCTTTCCAAGCCCACGACGTCTCCAACCCGCTCCCTGAGGTGCATCTGGTTCCAAAGGTTCTTGCCAGGTCAAGGAGCATGAACACCTAAAAGAACAAATAAAAAAACAAGTAAATGCTGCTGAGTGGGGGGAGATGGGACAGCACTGACGGACAGCAGGGAACTGTTTCCAGATTTCAGCTGGGATAGAGCTAATTTTCCTCCTAGCAGTGGGCACAGCACTGTGGTTTGGGTTCAGGAGAAGAAGAATGTTGATAACCCCTGACGGCTCAGGTGGTGCTGAGCAGGGCTTGCACCAGGCAAGGACGTAGCAGCTTCCCCTGCTCTGCCAGGGGCACAAGGGGCTGGGAGGGGGCACGGCCAGGACAGCCGACCCCGACTGCCCACAGGGGGTTCCAGACCATATAATGTCATGCCCAGTGTATAAACTGGGGGCAGTTGGCTGGGGGGTGGGGCATGATTGCTGCTCAGGGAGGGGCTGGGCATCCATCAGTGGGTGCTGAGCAATTGCCTTGTGCATCACCTGGTTTATATCTTCTTTAATTATCATTACTATTGTTATTGTTCTTTTCCTCTGCTGCTTTAGTAAGATGTCTTTATCTCAAACCACAGAGCCGCCGCGGCAGGGGGTGCAAATCCACCCAAACCCCAGGGAACAGCGGCGCAGGGACGGGAGCGCCCAGCCCCTGCGAGCGAGGGCGCCTCGCTACCGGCGCTACAGGGAAGCCGAGGAGGTCGGGCCCCACGGGCACTGTCCTCCAAACATCCCAGGCAGCAAAGGAAAAGCAGAAAGCGAGTCACTGTCTGACAGTCACAAAGCTGCAAATCCAACAACGGGGTACCTGCTGGTGTCGGGCAGGACACAGCATGGGGTCACCCTGTCAAGTCCTCCTCAGCAGTCGGCTTTTGAGCTTTACCCACAAGGTCAGAAGCACTTTTCCTAAAGCCCTGGGAAGGCACACTAAGAGGGCTCAGCCTTGGTACCAGGAGTTATTTTGCTTCTGGTCTACCTTTGCTGAACAAAACTTATACTTCAGAATGCTTTTTTCAGCCAACAGACCACAGCAATTCAACATTAAAATTAAACACTGCCTCATCAGGATGACCTTTACCAACCTAGCTCTTTTCCCGTGACTGTTACTGTACAGCAGCTGGAAGTGTTCCCCAAAACCATTGCTAAGTGTGCTGGTTTGGGCTGGGGTAGAGTCCATGTTCTCCACGGTAGCTGGCACGGGGCTGTGGTTTGGATTTGTGCTGGAAACGGGGTTGATAACCCCGGGATGGGTTCGTTCCCGCTGAGCGGGGCTCGCACAGAGCCAAGGCCGTTTCTGCCTCTCACCCCACCCCACCAGCGAGGGGCTGGGGGGCACAAAGAGCTGGGGGGGGACACGGCCGGGACGGCTGACCCCCACTGACCCCAGGGACATTCCACACCATATTGCACGGCGTGCTCAGCGTGGAGAGCTGGGGGGAGGAGGAGGAAGGGGGGGACATTGGGGGCGATGGCGTTTGCCTTCCCAAGTCACCGTTACAGGTGATGGAGCCCGGCTGTCCTGGGGATGGCTGAGCACCCGCCTGCCCTGGGAGGGAGGGAATCAATTCCTTGCTCTGCTTTGCTTGCTTCCATGAGGGGCTTTTGCTTTCCCTATTAAACTGCCTTGATCTCAACATGTGGGTTTTCTTGCTTTTACCCTTCCAAATCTCTCCCCCATCCCAACCAGGGGGGAGTGAGCGAGCGGCTGCGCGGGGCTCAGTTGCCGGTCGGGGTTAAGACACGACGCCATGTGTGGTTTCAGATTCTCTTAGGAAGTTCAAACATGCTTAATGATCTTAAAATACTGTCTGCGGGCTAAAAAGATGCGTGAATTTTCAGAGAAGAAAAGTGCTAGTCATGTGACAAGCTGCATAAACCAAAATTATCTCCTCAGTTAAAAATAAATGTCTAGCCTCTATTTCTTTGTTTCCTCTCTGGAGTTTTCTCCACGAGCACTATGTGACAGGCAGTTAACAGGACTTGAAATAAAATCGGTCATTCTTTCTTTTTCACCACTCGTGTGCACGGTGCTTTGTTTCATTAGCGTGTGCTTCGAGCGGCTGTGGTGCGCAGTGGATTGCCTTCCCGCGGCGCAGGGGAGCTCAGCTGCGGGGCTCTCGAGCACCAGAGACCTCAGCAGCCCTCAGGCTGGGGCCGGGCTGGGGATCCTCTCTCCGAACACGCCCAGGTACGTTTGACCGGGCGAGTGACGCGCTGGGGCTCTGGGAAAGCTGTCTCCCATCGTAACATCGGTCACAGGAGCCGTGAGTCAGTCGGGCCGCCCGGCTGCGGAAGGATAAAGCACGGTTCGGGGGTGCCTCGTGCCCTGTGACAAACACACACGTTTCCTCGGAGCCCGGCCGTTCTGGTTTGCGGTGGAAGTGGTCAGAGGGTGAGCAATTTACCTGGGCAAAAACCTCCGGAAATTGCTGATTTCCCCGTCACCTGCCAACCAAATGTTTCGTGAGGCGGTATGAGTTTGTGACTGGCAGTAAGCTGTCGTGGCCTCGTGGCTTTTATTCAATTAATGTTTTATGGGGCTGCGCGGGGGATATTACCCGGAACCCGACCATTTGTTCCCGAGATGCTCTTTCCTTTTTTTCCCCCCTCATGGTAACTATCTCTTTTCCTAGGTCACCCATCTTATCTACATTTCCCTTCCCACAGTTGCTGCTCCGTTGTCTGTTCTTACATTTGCCGATAGCGCCTCGTGCTGCTGGCGTCGCGCAGGGGTGGGGGTGCTGCAGAAACCCCCCTGCGAGAGGCGCCGGGGCGTAGGCGCGGCGGGGCACGACACGCAGCTGAGAAGGAGGGCAGCGACCCTCTCGGGATCTAGGGAGGGAGGGTGTCACCGTCCCGGCAGCGCAGCTCCGGCCACCACCGTCTTACGGCGGGTGGTCCTGTGTACCGGGGGCGAAACCAGGCACGTCGCTGGTTCGGGAGGGGTTGCTGAAGAAGAGTTTAAAGGAGAAGCACATCGCCTGTGTTCCTCTCTGGCAAGAACCGACGTGGCTACTGGAAAAGCACGGCTTACTGGGCGATTCCGTAGCGGGATCTCTTTTACGGCGGATATAGGGGGCTGGCCTGCTGCTCCGGAGAGTCTGGACAGCTTGGGCGTCACTGGTAGGTGAGAAAAATACACAGCATGGGGGGGCCGATATTTGTTACCCTTGTGGAACCCCCATCTCTCAGTCATCTTTCTTGTTCTTGCCTGGTGAAATACAAGAAGACTCCCGCATCGGTCAGGCCGGCGGTGAGCTGGCAAGGCTGGTGGCGTTAACGTCCCTCTTCTCCCGGCCACGTCTAACAGGCAGGTTTCCCGTGCTGAATTGCTCCTCCAAACAACCGGACTCCACACAGAATTAGCGACTATGCAGTCCCACCGCTGCGAGATCGGACAAATTATTTCCGTTTTCCCTGCTGCAGATTTCTGAACAGCCTTAGCCTTTAAAGAAGAACTCATTCTTATAGGAAGAAGGACTTGAGGAGTGCAGATGGCAGTCAGCATTCCCCATGTGCAGTCATGTGCCATCGGTTAAGCCCCAAACAAATGAAATGTTGAATATATACTGGTGCTACCATATATTTTTTTCCTTTCTGTATCATTTCATTTTGCTCTCAGCACAAAAAAAACAGACAGATGAAGTGGCTCTGTCAGGACGTTAGAACGGGAGGACTGCAAAGACCTTTAGGGAATGAAGTACGTGAGATAAATACGCAGGATCACCTGCAGTTAGAAGTCAGCCCTGACCTATACCGGGTCTGCGCAGCTGAGTCTGTCAGGGATGGAAAGTTTCATCTGCACAAACACGACAGAACTGGTTTTTAACGAGACAATGACCTAACAAGGATCATGTGGCCCTCGGGCCATGTAGGTGAATCAACACTTCGGCGGCTCCAGAAAGGATCTTAAGCCTCTTCCCGCTGCAAGAGGAGCTGGGAATGTCGTAGCCAAAGGCGGCCTGCCCTCGGAGATCTTTCATTTCATCCCATTTCCTGCCGCCTTTGGATGGTTTCCTGCGGGCACAGTGCTCTGACCTGACACATCCATGTCAGAATGCCTCCTCCGTGCCGATCCGAACGCGAAGCCAAGCCTCAGTATGATGCAGGTCGGAAATTTCGCAAAAGTCCGTGGACCGACGGTGATTTATGTCAGCCAAGATCTGGCTCATGAAGTTCCTAATGTCTTTGAGCTAGCAAGGCTAAAGGGTAAGTAAGCGGTGTGTTACAGTCCCCGTGGATGCACAAAACGTGGCAGATTAAGGACCGAGCAGCCCGCGCTTTGCCAGAGACCCCGCGCAAGCGGAGGCTGGTGACGCGCTGCAGCCCAGCCGCGCCGTGCAGCGCCGCCCGCTCCCTCTCTGCGCAGCGGCGCGCGACCCGGGCTTTCCAAAACAAGCTGCTCTTCAGCTTCCCGAGCCGCAGGAGCCAGGCCCCGGCCCCGAGAGCGCTCGCCCCGCCTGGGAGTACGTGTCATGGTATCCAGCTGCGGGAAGCGCAGCCCCCAGCGCATGTGACCCACGGCGGCGTTTGGAACGAGCCACCCCCGCCAGCTGGGGATCTGCGGTAGCCAGCGTTTGCTCTTTTCTTGTTTCCAAGTGTGTGAATTCCTCTTCTAGCCTGTAGTTCCTGCTGAAGTAGCAGATAACCGTGCCGGTTTCGCTGGAGCGGTTGGAGGGGAGGGGGGTGGCACGGAGGTACCGGGCAGTAGCTCCTGGCTCTTTACGTGAGTCTGGCTTTGCTCGCACAAGGGCCCGGGGCCCCCCTTTCCAGGGTCTCGGAGTCGTTGGACGATGCTCGCCTCTTTCTCTTCCTCCTCCACCACCACGGCGCTGCGTAAAGCTTGGCCCGCAGCGGCCAGCCCCCGCGGGACGGGCGTTCCTCGCCACGCGCAGGCCAGCACGGCGCGGGGACATGCGGCCGCCCTGACGACTGTTTGTATACAAACCCTCAGAAAAACAGACTCGTGGAGCCGGGTGGAGAAATGCTGCAAGATGTTCCTTAAACCGGCCCCCGGTGCTGCTGCTGCTCCCCCCCCCCCGGCGCCCGGGGAGATGCGTGCCCATCGCCAAGGAGCCGGATGGGGCGCCGGCAGCGCTGGCACAAGGACCGCGTCGCAGCGGCAGGAGGGGACCCCTCGGGGTCCTGCCTGCGTCGAGGCACCGAGGTCAGCCGCAGACCTCAGCCCCGACACCAGGCGAGACCCCTGCTGGTGCTGGGTGCCGGCTCCGATCCTGGACCAGCAACAGCTTCCCCTCGCTGCCGCCCCACCGGTCCCGAGGGGAGCTCACGCGCACCAGGACCTCCTCTACGCTGGTGTCTTGCGCCACGGTATCCACTGGTGGCCAGGACAGCGGGGGAAACAGAGGAACTGGGCAGGAACCGTCTTCAGGTGCACTCCGCACATGGGTCGGTCTCTTCTGCCGAGTAACAAGCGATGGGACGAGGGGAAACGGCCTCAGATTGCACCCAGGGAGGTGTAGATCGAGTATTAGGAAAAATATTTTTTTCCGGAAGGGTTGTAAAGCATTGGAACGGGCTGACGTGTAGACGTGTCACTTAGGGACAGGGTTTAGTGGTGGGCTTGGCAGTGCGAGGCTACCAGTGGGACTCGATCATCTTACAGGTCTTTTCCAACCTAAAGGATTCTATGGGTCTGTGATTCTAAGGAGCCGTATTTTGGCTATGACAGAGTCACAAGGCAGAAAAAGATTATTTGTACTGCTTCTGAGGATCATGGTGAACACGGGTAACACAAGGAAGGTGTTAGCTATTCCAGAGCAGGGAAATCCGTGGCCATTTAAAACGCAACCCTTAAATACAGCTTTAAAATATCCCAGCAATAGAAGCAGGAGATCTCCCATGGAAGGCTGACGGGCAGATGAACGCGAGTTTACTGCCAGGATTTACTGCGGAATAAGTAGTAAACAGTCCAGTTTACAACACGGGTTATACAGCTCCTTCCTTTTTCTGCAGCACTTGCAGATGGTTTCCCCACATGTTGTCCCTTAAGGCCCACCCACTCCCACCTTCTTTCTGGCCCAGACTGGTTGGGAAGACCTTAGGCGAGCTCCGTTCGTGCCAAATGAACTCAGCGCATCTCGGAAGGAAGCAGCTGGAGCAGAACATCGACCTGCGACCGGCGTAACCCGGCCCTGCGCCCGGCCCTGCCCTGGGGAGCTCGTCGATGCGGCAGCGGAACGGTGGTGCCCGGGGTGGGAAATGCTTCACCGCCCGGCGAGGGGACCTCAGCGGGGGCAGACGGGAGCACGGGGCTTCACCAAAGCCGAGCAGCGGGCCGGCGACCGCGCGGGCTGCCCGCTCGGCAGGGCACGGAGCCTCGGTCGCTCTTTGCCACTCGTCACCTTCGATCCTGGTCCAGGGTTCCTCTGCACAACAGCCATGAGACAGGCGGCTTTCTACAGCCTGCTCACCGAGTGCCAAAGCTCTCTCTGGGAAAAACTGAACTTGTGTGTGTGTGTGTGGCTGCAGTCCTGATGAATTACACGTACTTTCTCGTTGGCGTCCGGGTGTGCTGTTCTGCCGCGCGCTACAGGAGCAGCGTGGAACGGGAGAGCCGAAGGTGTCCCCGTCCCCGTCCCGGCCCCAGCCAGGCGGCCGCGAGCGCAGCGGGCTGGTGCCTGCTCCCCGGGCAGGGCTGCGGGCAACGCCGGGCTGGGCGCCCCAGAAGGCAAAAGCACTTCGAGACGCCCTGAGCTGTGAGAACTGGAGGACAGGGGCGATGCCGCTGTG
This sequence comes from Butorides virescens, assembly GCA_017310255.1. Lineage (NCBI taxonomy): Eukaryota > Metazoa > Chordata > Aves > Pelecaniformes > Ardeidae > Butorides > Butorides virescens. Next base: position 24,000 of record JADKXX010009896.1, read on the forward strand.
AGCCCCCGAGCCATTCCAGCTTAAAAATGTCTTAGAAAAAGAATTAGGCGCAAGGCAGCTCACTGGAACATGTTTTTCTTTTCCCGTCGCAGGATGTAAACACCACGTGTGAGTCCCATGCTTTGCAAAGGGAAAGGGAAAGCAGCGCGGCTCCGGGAGGCGCAGAGCGGGCAGTAGTTTTCCAGGAGCTGCCTCCTGGAGGATTCGCGACGCAAAGCCTTCCTCCCCTTGCAGCTGTAGCCCCTGGTCTGTGCTCAGTCCGTAAGCTGGTGTGTCAATGACCAAATGAAAAGGCTAGCGCTAAGTAACACAGGAACTCTCGTGTTCGTGTGGTGGTGCGTGTATCATCCAGATGGAAAGTATCTGTCTAGACAAATCTGGGAATTATGCAAGCTCAGAATTTCCTGAGTAACCATTCCTTTCCAACATCGTTACACAGTTTGCAATACTCGCTGAAAACGCACACAAAAACACAGAGGGAGGGGGAAACACAACCCCTCTCAGCTCCAAAAACTAGGAGAGCCAAGTATTAGCAGTACGTGGGGTGAGAGAAGTGGCAAGCGTGGGCGTACAGAGCGCCGCTGCTCGTACGCGCGCGTGGGACCGTTAGCTGCCCAGGAGAGGCCAGGGATGGTGACGGGTGCTCGTTCCCCATCTTGGCAAAGGTGGAGGAAGCTCCGCTACTTTTCGGCGTGACTCTGCTGGCTGGTTGCCTGCCCGGGGCACAGAGCTGCTCGTTTCCCCTTTTTCGCAGCTCTTTGTTTCCGCTGTGCTCAGATGAGCAGAAGGAATGAAAGCCAAGGAGGAAAGGTGGGCTGTCCTGGCCCAAAGCATCGCCGCGTGAAACCAAATCCATCCTGGCCCGGGGGAGCAAAACAAAGCGTGCTAGAAAACATGGAAGTGCCGCCCTGCCGCGGGAGCCCGCTGCTGGCTCCGGGCAGGCTGGGGGTGGCTTGGGCTGGGATTCTAGCACAAGTCTAGAGCTGTAGTGACCCTTTTTGGTCTTCTCAGGAAACGGCGGCCCAGCGGGAGGGGGCGGAGGAACGGAGTCGGCAGGAACTCTCCCGGGAGAGCAGCGCATCCCGCAAAAGGGACAGCACGTTTCTGAGCCGTAGGTGAAGGATAAAAAAAAGCACAAGCAGGTATGGAGCAGGTCGTGACCCTACAGCCCCCCCATCGACGTGGTTTGTCACTGACCCACGGGGAAAAGGATCCAACCCCTTCTAGGGGGCATCCAAACAGAAATGTGACTTCTCTTCTATTTGGGGCTATACTGGTCACAAAGTGACTGATGTTTATCCGCCCAGCCTGAGCTCTTTGGGGCTGGAGAGGAGAAAGAGAGCGTTACGCTGGGAAGGCAGCTCTGTCTGCCTAGGCCTAGGAGAGGAAGAGAAAAGAGCAGTTGGGAGGATAAATGATAAACCAACTGCTTCTGCTGCTGTTTGGGGGCACTTACGTGAACATCCGTGCACAGGCAGCTTCGCGGGGCCAGCGAGCTGCAGCAGGGCTCCCCCTGACAGCGCGCGCCAGCCGCGGGAGGAGCAGCAGCCCGAAAAGCAGCTGTGCCAATTTCCTGTGCTTGATGATGATGGCTCCTAATTACGCCAGAGCTGTGGCAATGTCCTCTCTTATGCACGACTCTTAATTTTGTTTCGTGAAGTCATCTGTGCAAGGCTCTTCCGGCACGCAGCCGTGGTCGAGGGACAGTCACGAAGGGCTTTGTGCTGGGCACGGCAGCCGCAGCGCCCGACGCCCGCCAGCCTCGTGCCCGGCAGGGCAGAGCGCGGAACTCGCTCCCAGACGAGCCGGATGCGCTCCTCAGGTCCCGGCTGTCTCCTTAAAAATACGGCTCAGCAGGGCGTAAGCTTCTGCCGGACCCGCAGCCCCCCAGGGATCCATTGTGCCGGCGGCCGGGCGCCCGCAGCGCCGGTCGGGATGCAGCGTGCCGGGAGCCCCCTGCCCAGGCTCTGGCGAAACGTAACGCAGCTACGGCCCCGCCACAGGCCCCCTGGGACGCGTGTCCCCTCCTCAGCCTCACCTCTTTAGGGTTCGGTGCCTGCTGACAGCGGGGACGCTTCGGCAGGGGAGCGGGAGCTCGGCAGGGACCCGCGGCCGTTAATTTGAGAGGGTGGGGGGGGTGTGTGTGCAATTTTCCACTGCTTTATGACCAGGGGAGATTTCCTTGGTGGGGTCGTTGCTGTTGCTTTTTTCAACAAATTTTCATGGTGTCCCCCGTCTGCCTTGGAGGGCGGTCTCATTCCTTACCATGTTTTTTGCCAGTTTATTTGGATTTTTCCTTTCTCCTTTTTTCCTCTGGTTTTTCCATCCATAGTTTGAGGGGTTCCCCAACTTTGGAGTTTGCCAATGGAGCATTTATTTATCTTATTTATTTAGATAGGGGCTTTTATAAGTTTTGGATAGGCTTTTGGGGTGCAGTTGGGGGGGGGGGGGTTCATCTTTTTTCTTGCCTGATACTTTGAGGAAGCACCTTGGGGTCTCGGCATTATTTTTTCCATTTCATTTTCTCTTCCCTTCCTCCCCCCAGCAGCTCTTTGTGGGACTGGGTCATTTATCTTCCATGTGGGTTCTGCTTTCCGTCGTTGGGGTCGCTTCTGGGGCCACCTGCAGCCAACAGCAGCTGTGAGGTGTTCCCTGATTGCCGCCCCTGATTATAAAGGCTGGCCCTGGGGGGCTGTTTCTTCTTTGCTGGGTGTCAGGGGGGGATGCTGCTGCTGGGAGAGGGTGTCAGTTGTGCTGCTGGGGCTCAGCACAGCCAGAGCTTGGGGCTTTGCGGAGCGGGGAGAGGTAGCAGCTCTGCTTACAGAAGATGGGGGCTGTGCAGTGGGGCTGGGGGGGGGCTGTGGCCGGCTGGCTCCTGCCTGTCCCTGCTGCCGGAGGGGCCCTGGCTGCCCCAAGGGAGCCCCAGTGCTGGCACGGGGGTGGCTGCGCTCTGGC
>JADKXX010009897.1:0-49392 GCA_017310255.1 Butorides virescens
CCTCGGCAGCTGCTGCCGGCCGGGTGTTTGTGATCGAGTTCGTGCGCCGGGTACCGCGATCAGCGCGCCCTGCGGGGGCGGCGGGAGGAGCGGGGGCCGCGGCGGGGGCGGGCGCTGCCGGGCCGCTCGCCTGTGTCGCCCCACGGGTGCTGTTGCACGCGTGCAGCTCGCCGTGCCTGATCGCGACAAATCCCGACAAAAATCAGACGCGAGCGGGTGAAATCATCAGCGAAGGGGCCGGTCCCGCGCCCCCCAGCTCCTCCCCGAGGCTGTCGCCCTTCCTCGCCAGGCAAGGCCGACTAACGTGCGTCTGTTTTCTTTCCAGATCTGGGAGTGTAGCAAAGAACTGGCGTGAGATACTGGATTTTGTAAATCAGCTGACGGAAAGATTTGTGAGGTGCGTTTTGCTCCTTCTGACAGCTGTAATCCTGGGATGTGTTGGGGAAAAAAAAAGCCCCACGCTTTTGTAAGCTCAATAGACCTTGTTCGCAAACACAGTCAAGAGTTTGGCTTCTAGCGCCCGAGCTGCTGGAAAATATTTGAAACTTTTCTCTCTTTTTCTCGTGCGTGGAGCTCAGGGAGAAGGCGGGAATAAGCATCTTGAAATGCTTAATCTCTGCGATTACTCTCAGATGTAATTTGATGATTTTTAAAACTTTTTTTCCATAAGCCACACGCCTCCTTTGTGGTGGAGTACCTGTTGCATGTTGCTTTTAGGGCCCTGCATCAAGGCAGCAGCCGAGTCCCTGTCTGTACCTAAGGAAATACTCGGTGGGTGGCAAAAGGAAGGAAGTGTCTTTCAAGCCAAAGTGTACAGGAAGCATGTGCCGGGTTAGCAGGGTGTTTGTTGTACAGCTATGGCACCAACTTTGTCGCTGACTCGCAGCGTTGCCTGGCAAGTGTCACTGCCACAGGAATGGCTCTGGTGAATACTGGCCAACGGTGCCCTGCACCAGCAGCCCAGGATTCCTGTGGTGCAGCGTTTTGCTTGAAAAAAACCCCACCCACCCACAATAAACCAAAGGGAGCTCCCCAAAAACACAGACATAGATATTACGGTAGTTTTTGCTAAGGAATTTGAAGTGCAGTGGGCAATTGTAATCTTGGCTCGCTAATAAAGGGATATAATTAGGCTTGCATAATTAAAAATTGCTTACATTCGCCTTGTAAAAAGCAAATCTTCTGTAAACCGAGTGGGTGACACAAGCTTTTGAAAGTTATTTTGTAAGCTCTGGAATAAACCCCCTGAGGATACCAAAGCAGCACTTCCTTTTGGGGAGCGGTTCAAAAAACACACGTGCCCCCGCTGAGAGGCGGTGGCTTGCGCAGGGTGAGCCTTTCAGTTCATCATCTTCGGCAGCCAAGCGGCGCTCCCTTCTGCAGCAGTTGTTGTCTAGGGGTCTGGCTGCCTTATCTGACGTGAAGCTGTGGCGCTGGCGCGGTACCCCGCTGGCCGGTGACGCTGAAGGGGGATCCGTGACGGCGCCGAGCCGGACAGCCCAACCCAGCAGCATCTCGCGCGGTGCCCACCCGCTGAGGACTCAGCCTTACCTGGCACGAACCCTTCAGAGCGCGAGGGCTGCTGGGCTCGTGCGGGAGCCCGGAGGGTCCATCTCCCCGCCTGTTCCCCTGGTGGGGTGGGAGAGCCCCTGGAGCCCGGCGAGGCTTTGTCCTGCCTTCAGGCCTCGGCACGCTTTCGGAACGGGGCATGGAGCCATTCGACCTCGCCCTTTCTAAATTGAAAGGGGTAGTGGGAAAGAACTGGTTGGTAGCAGTTTCCTTAGGTCCTCACCTGAAGAATTAATTCATGGTGGTACATCTCCAGCTTGACTTGTCCGCAAGGTGCACGTTTGCAGGAATAGTGCTGCGTGCTGGTTATCTTGGTTCTGAAAGGCCTGCGCCTGGCAGGGCCGTCGGGTCTAACGGCGGCGTTTGTACCATCCTCCTCCAGCGTCAGCGTCTGAGATGGAGGAGCAGAAGCAGGACGTCTCGTGGAGAGGACAGTTTCATGGTTGTCCTAAAGACAAGCTAGCTAAATCGTAACTGAGGTTATGGGGCACAGAGAGTTGCATCTCAAATGGGGAAGTCCCACGTTACTTAGACTAGGTGGTGATGTCATTACAGAAACTGGGATTGCACGCACTTGTTTTTTGTTTGGCAACTGCTTGCGGCAACTAAAATGACTGATAATCCCGTATCTTAGATTATAATTTAATTTAGAGCATCTCAGATTTTTGTATTCAGAGCCTTAATGGACAGACTGCAAGGCTGGATCTTAAATCCAAGGTCTGTGCAGTTCTGTGCAGCGCTCGTATTTCCACGATGGCAATGATTTTAAGTTGCGTCATTGACGTAAGTGAACTGAAAACGTGTGGTCATTCGTCTTTACAAGTGTTTACTAACATTAACGTGATTAATGCTGATACACATATACAGTGAATTATAAAATTACTGGATATATTGAAATTGTCATGTATAAAAAATAAAAGCGGGTAGGAGAGATGTTGTTCAACTTACCTCAGGAAAGCTACTGCCTTGGGCTTCCGGAGCGTTTTCCACTGGCAGTTGGATGTAATTCCTCGTAATCTTGTCTGAAGAGACAGCTGGGCTTCTTCAAAAAGAGATTGAATTGCTTCATAAAATAAGTTCCTACAGTATTGCTTTTTATAACAGCATTTACCAGGATACTTTTAGGGAAGTTGATCTTACGTGTAACAACTCTACGTCACCAAAACAAACCCATACTCATTCTGGAGGGGCTTGTCGTGCTACTTTTTTAGAGGTGAATGAGTCAGAAGGCAGTGTTTCTTTGACTTGGCTGATTTCATGACCAAAAAGCCAGTTGGAAATTTACATCCTGTCAGGATCAACCTTTAAAAAGGGCGAAACTGACTGGGGAATGCGGGCGCCTTCGGTACCCCGAGCACGAGCGTACCCCGAGTCCACGTCCCTGACTTAACACCGGTGACCAGGGAAATGTAAAAGGATGTGCTGGGTAACCTCCTGCATGTTGGTGGATCGGAACCTATGAAGTTCGCTATCAGTTGGGTCACAGGAGATTTTAACTGCTAAGCTTAGCATGTCTTGATCCGGAGTCTAGCCAGGCAGGAAAGAAGAATAATTCTGCTACTTCATTCGCAAAGCGACTGGGTAAGGAGTAGGTGGGCACAAATTCTTTTAACTCCTCTTTTTCTGGGTTTGTAGTTCAAAAGTATGTTCTTTGGAAATTGGAGGATAAAGATGATACTAATGAAGCATGAAGAAATGAATGAAATGCTGTGCTTCTGTACCATATCTCTTCATTTGTCTAAAATGTATTTTTTTTCCTCTTTCTGTTTTTGAAAAGCCCCAAGATGAGATTGTCGTTTATCGTGTTTTCCACCCAGGCACAGATCATTATGCCATTAACTGGAGACAGGTTAGTGCACCGCTTTCTTAATTCTCCCTCTCCCTCCTCACCCCCAAGGGCTCTTATTAAATCAGAGGGACAGTAACAGATACCGAACAATAACCGATACCTTTAAGTGGTGGCCGGTCACGAAGCCTCTGTGCAGAGCTGGATTTAATTTTGTGAATGTATCAACAGATAGCCTAGCAAAAGAGGAAGGAGAAGAACAATGGGCAATAAATTCTCGATGCGAACTCTGCCGTTGCTTTGCAGAACAACTACGAGTAGCCTCTTAGTCTCTGCACGACTCTGCATCTTCCTTGGCACAGCAGGAGAAATTATTCTTGTTTTATAAAGCAATGTCTGTAGATAAGTCTTCAGTATTTTTTCACGTTTAGGTAAAGCATACAATGGTAAACTAATGTTTCCCATAATCTCATCTAAGGTAGGTATTTCATTTTGTATTTTCAAATCCCGACCTCTCTCTCTCCCCCTTCTGTCCAGAAGCTAACCACACTGCACACCTTTTTGGATTTTGAACGCGTGGATAAACCGTTCAGGAATCCTCGTAACGAACTGCGGCAGGGTGGAGGCGAAGCAGCCCTTCCTTTCTGCTCCATTTTGTAGAGCCAATACAAAACGTGGTCTGCCATAGTCGGTTAGGTTACCGTGGGCTTTTTTTTAAGTAACACATAATAGCAAGTACAAGACTTAATGAGACCTGCCATTGGCCACAGACGAACGTGTCACGCTACAGAAACGTATGCTGACACCCTAGAAATAGGATGTCTGAAGGCCCAGCACTAAGCCCCTCCTGTTCTACCCTTTACAAGTGGTCTGACTTGAGAACGGCCGAGTTTTCGCTTCCCTCCACCCAGGCTCGGGTACTGGATCTGCTCTCTGTGGGGAGAGACGAGTTTATAAGCCGTTTTTCCAGATGGCTTGAGAGGGGTCAGGAGAGGACACTTAAGCCTGTTCAGAGGACTGCTGAAGTCAATGAGACCCTTTCTCTCCATTTCAATAGGCCCTTAATGCCTGGCAGCGGCCTATTCCTTATCAAGCACAGAGTCAAAACTGATAGCATGCAGACCACTTGGAAAGCTCGGGCAGATCTCTGGAACCCCGCCACAGAAACACAAGTGCCTTTTTCATTGCATGTCTGTGGCGCACTTTGAGCCATGGAAAGAATCGGGTTTTTCTCGGAAGCCTCGTTTAAAGAATAGGAAGAACCTTCTTGTGTTCCAGTGAGATCCTTTGAGGGACTTTTCTTCAATACAAGGTTTGCTGATGCTTTTGTGAGGGCGGTGGGGGAAAGGAAATTACTGCCCTTGTTGTTTAGGAGGAATTCTAAGGAGAACGAAGGAGGAGACTTCAGTAACTGTGGCCGTATGTACATAGGTAAGAATGGATAGATACAGTTGAAACAGCTGTCCTTTTAAATATTAAAGAAGTCAACAGAGGAAAATGACTTAGTGTCTCACTGCCATCGTTCCAAACCGAAGATGAGGATGCTAAGTACAGTGCAGTTTTGGGGATGGGTGTGTATGTGCGCGTGATTACGGGGTATTGCGGCGCTGGTTTTTTTATGTGCCTTTTGGACTCGCCGGGATGCTTTTGCCCTTGCTTACTTGCTAATTCACAAACGTCAGGAAACCGCAATTCATTCCCAGCAGTTAGTTCAAAGCAGGGAAGTCTTTTTGTTTTGAAAGCCTTAAGCTTCCCATCGTTTGCACAACGTTCTTGCTGGGTTTTACTGCATAATAAAGCTGTGGATATTAAGAAACCCACACCATAGTACCAAAGCCCCCAGATTACCAAATGTTTTGTGACTATGAACAGTGCTATGTGAATAACTCTGGAAGCAGCAGTCACTGTTAACCACAGTACACACAGTGCTGTAATAAATACATAGAATAAAAATAACGCCCAGATGGAAAAGACTTCTCACAATGTTCTATCCCATCTTAGAGATACACGTTTCCCCTGTGAGGTTTAGCTGGAAACTGTACTCTAAGCGGTAAACAAAGATTTGCGCATTCACATTTGTGGCTCAGTTTTGTTACTAGTTTTGAAAAGCAAGTTGTTTGGGAAAGTGGAGACACTTACGAATATCGTCCAGATGGCACAATGCTGTCTGCGTTCTCTTTGGGCCAACTGTGTGCTGGCCAGCAGAATTCTGGGTTTCTGTAAACCTGCTTCTGCAGCGCTTGACCGACGTCCGTGGCCAGGACTAGCCTCGCTGACTCTGCGTAGGTGAAACTCCCTTGGAGCTAAAGAAAGATTACATTAATGAAGGTGGAAAAATAGGACACTTGAGTACTTGGTGCATGACCAACTGCACCGCACTGTGCTTGTCCACAGTCTGGTGGAGCGCTCTCCTTGCACAGAGACGTGTAATCTAGCAAGACATTTATGCGTTTTGAGCCTCAGTCATATGAGCTAACCCTAGACTTTGGCTCAAGAAGCTTGCCAAAATAGAGCCATCTGCAGAGAGCATATTCTGCCGAGTGTATAAAGTACAGCAAAGTCAGCCACTTACTTGTTTTCCATCTGGAGCCCATGCAGGATGCCTAAAGTTTGAAGCAGAATAATTATTATAATTGTACCAAGCCCGCTGCAGTATTTGAGAGGTGTAGAAAGCAGGAACCTCCTCCAAATTATGCATCTGAGGAGGCGGATGTGCGGGGTTTACTTTCACCAGAATGACACTTCTATTTGTCAGGGATGTAACCATCCCTCTTCTTGTTCAAGAACACCATTTCCCCCCCTTTCTTTCGCTAACAAGTCGGTGTGTTTTCCTGCTGCCATGCTCCCTTCTTAGCGGCAGAACTGAAGTTCCCCTTTTGTTGGCCTTTATTTGTTAGAGATGAAGTAGGTTGCCTCGCAGGCACGTAGCCTCATTCCCGACGATAAATACATGCTCACTGGGAATCGCAATTTCCCCGCCAGCGCTCATACTCTCAACACACTGAAAAATGATTCCAGATTCCAGTACTTCAGTAGGTAGAGTGCAACATGGAAAAGAAATATAAGATACTGTCCCCCATCCAGGAGAGCTAAGAACACCACCGCTCAAAACTGCATAGACATTAATGGAGACTCAGCGTTTCGTACAAGGCTAGCCCCTCGCCCAGCTGAATCAGCACGACCTGCGGCTTACGTGACAATTGCAGCTGGTTCTAACCTCCACAGCAGCTAATGTACAAGCACAAAATTTTCTCCTTAAAAAAAGCAGGAATTTGAATGGTTGTTAAGATTCAGTCCTCAAGCCCGCTTTGCTTTCTAGCAAGGATAAGCCCTTCTTTGTACACGTTGAAGACGCATTTATTTTAAGGCAAATGATTGTCCCTTTCTGTTAAGCGTTCTTAGTCTCAACGCCAGTATCACGACTCTAAGAAACTAAGCTGGCTTGTGCTTTGTAACTGGGCTGTAGCTCTGTCGTGGCTCCACGTCCTGCGGCAGCAGCAGGAAGCGTTACCTGCCTTCCGCTGCCGGCGAGCGCTGGCCATGGCCCTCTCTGCGCCAGGACACGGGCAGTGCCTTAACAACAGCAGCCCGACCGCTTGGCTGCTGACAGCACTGCTTTTAGCATCGTGCCAATTCAACTTTTAAAGCAAGAGAGAATACTAAATGCCGATGAGAATTGCACCTGCCTAAATTAAAAGCTTGCAGCTCGGTGCAACAGAGCTTATGCACAGAAACCTCTCCTGTAAACTGGTGATAGTTGCCTCGGTGTAATTCAAACTGGGAAAGGCAAACAGATAGGCTTAGACCTGAAAAAAAACCCAAACTGCGGAGCGTGCTCAGGTAAGGAGAGGTTGCTACATCTTAATTTATGTTTAATTGATGTTTTCAGTTGTTTGCAAAGCTAGGCTGCTTTGCAATCTCTCTTTGCTAAACGCTCCGCTTTCAATTCTAAATTTAGTTCCGCAGTGCCCTGCCCTGGGGAGGCACCGGGGGTACCAGACAAGCTCAGACCTTGGCCCCTGCAGGGAGCGGTGTTTGTCGATAGCCCCGGGTGCCTGGCGGCCGAGCTGGCACCGCCTGCCCCGCAGCCCACAAGCCCCCCGCAGCCGAGGTGTGCGATGCTGCGGCCAGGTCCTGCTCTGCGAGGCAGGGCACGGCAGAGTTCCCCGCAGAGGCCAGAGCGGCGGGCGCTGCCACCGGAACCAATGCGGACCTCAGCCGGGCTGGCATTACGCCTGCAGCCCCTCGTCGTGGGCGAGCTAAAAGAACCCCCAGAGCAAAATGATGGGGAGCTGGTAGCCCTGGTTGTGTTTGGCCGGCCGCTGCTGGAAGAATTATCTGGAGTAGTTACAGAGCTCAAAACAGAAGAGACAGGGTAGCTATTAAAAATGAGATGTGCCTTTTCTAAAAAGCAGAGCTAGGATGCGGCGCATACGCTGAATGGGGAAGAGAGATCAAATTTGTACTTATTCGGCCCAAATGCAGACAGGCTGCAAGTTGCTGATCTTGTTTTGCTTTTTCCACCTCCGTCCCTTGTCTGACTGAAACCATGAAGCCAACGGCCCTTCAGCCTTGATCGCTGTTAGTGAGCTGTGCTGTGGTGGTGTCCAGACACCCAGACTGAGGTCACGGCTCTGTTCTTTCAGTACAGATGAGTTTTAAAACCAGACCTTCTCTGGATATTTGTGGCTACAAAAAATTACTGCAGTAATTAGAGAGGTTTTTGAAAGCACTGAAGAACAGGAATGAAGGCTTCAGAGCGCTATGGCTTGTTCACTAAAGAGAGCCCCGATACCAGAACGACTGGGGCAGACAGGAGCTGCTGTGCCCACCCTCCCAACCCGCAGCTGGGGGCAAGTTTTAGCGTGATGGAACTGACCTCTCCTGCTGCCTGCTGGGGCTCGTTTGCTGGGGCCCCGAGTCCTGCGCCCACGTTGGCCTTGTGACGTCTGGACCAGGGCTCGCTTGTGCCTGAGCAGCTCGGAGCGCGGCTGGAGCTTGTTCGCATCTGGCTGGGCCTGTCCCAAGGGAAAGAGATGGTGACCGATTAAATGCAGCTAAAAAAGCTCAGGCTGCCAAAGATTTTCCTGGAACCCCTTGTAGGCAGAGGCCTGGAAACACCAGAGATTTCTGTGTGACCGGGTCACAAGGCATTTTAGATAAATAAAACTGAACCGATTGTGCAAAAGCTATTTTTGCAAAATGAAATCTGTTTCAGAAAACTGGGACTTCAGTTGCTGCTTGTTTCTTGGCAGCAGACACTAACGCCTGTGATGTGCTGCCACTCATTCCTGGCAAGCACTAAGTATGTGGTTTATAATCTGCGTTCATACATAATCAGTTTCAAGTTGTTTCTATAGATGCTGAATGTAAAATATTTGGAGCAAACAGATTGTATTCTCTTACATAACTTGTTCTCTTCCATATATTCAATGCCACATTTCTCCTTTTTTTTTTTTTTTTCCTCCCCCCCCCCCGATTCCATCGGTTGATCCTGCGATCGGGAGCTTATTACAGCTATGGATTGTACTTTGGAACAGAGCTTCCAAACATAGAGGAAGCCCAGCAGTGGAACAAATGACGAGGGGGTGGCGTTCAGGCAGAGCGGCATATGCATTCTTTCTCATTTTGTTTGCCCTAAGGAAAACTTTCACGCATCGTGCAATGTATTTTCCCTCCGTCTCCTCACCCCTGCTGCTTTCCTCTTTGTCACCTATATTTGTTATAGTGTTCTATATATTCTGGCCCAAATTTTGTCCCTACTTAGTTTTTACTTGTCCTTTCCTAGCACAACTCTCCACGGGCTTCGCTGGCACTTTGCTCACATAATAACGAAGAACTTCCAGATTTGATTCTTTTAGTAAAGTCTCACCGCCTTTTTTTCCCTGCTCGTACTGATTTCAGTGGAAAGAATTCATTTTGTGCTACCTACCAGCTTCTCCGGTCTTATCATCATAGTTAAGCGAGCATCTCGCAGTCAAAGATGGATTTATTTAAAGGCCCGTGAGAAATCACAGCACAACCTCATCCTCCTGTTAAATCTAAGTGAACCGTGACCTGTGTAAGTGTGCTGTCTTGTCAGACAGAGGTCACGCAGAAAGGTAGCGACAGCCAAAAATTTAAAATACTATCCTTACACCTAGTCCCTTTCCTCGGATACAAGAGGTGTCTTGCAAATGCTGCATTTGCCTAGCGATACTTATTTTTTAAGGGAGAAGATTTTAATGATTGCAGTTCTGTCCTGCCCCATTAAAAATCTGCATATTGACCCGGCAGATTTCTCTAGAAATAGAACTGCTGTTTTAGGGGATTTCTTTTTTAATTGCAGCCTGATTGGAAGTGAAGTTGGTTTAATTGAGCAAAGTAGACTTAATATAACATAATTTCCACTGGGCTATTTAATGCCGAGGCTTTGCCACTTCTTTGCAGTATCTGCTCCATCTGAAACATTTTACTTGATTCTAGCTCTTTGACTCACCGAGGCGTATTGTGTTACTTAGGTCTAAAATATCTGTTACCACAGTGCCACTTCCGTTGTGAATGCAAAATGTGCCTCTGCGTGGTATCCCTGCTAAATGCTGCGTTTTACAGATCTCAATTTCGATCTCCTTCATGACAAAGGCTGATTTTTCCATCAATAAACTAACCCCTTTCCCCACTTCAGATCACACTAACAGTCTGTTACCTTTTTGTTTGCAGAGGAAAAATCAAGAAAGGTCTTAAGGATTTGGAGGAGGTAAAACCACAGGGTGACACATATATACACGAAGGATTAAAAAAGGTAGGTTTTACTCATCTTCTAGCAAGCCAAATACCCTCTGTTCTCACCCTTTGGATAACAACAGCAACAACCTTTAACATGAATGGATCGATTGCACACCTCAGTCTGTTAAACTCAAATCTTGTTTGGTTTCCTAAGGGGTCCCAAGAATGCCCAGATACTATGCAAATCCCATGCAGAAGATTAGCCATCATAGAAAATTGCCATATGGAATTTTTTTTGACTTGATCCTTCGCAGTAGAGAGCGGTTCTTTGTCGTGAATTTAACAGCTAAGACAGCATACCAATTACATGGTAAATAGTCACACGCAGCTTTGTAGGGCTGCGAGTCTTAACAGTGCCTGCAGAGCATGTGCTTACGGAGAGTTTGCTGCACAGATCAGCATTATCAAGACAAATGGTCTTAATTTTGGACTATCTTAATTACGGAGTTCCCAGCTGCTTATGTTTTCTCGAGACATACAGTTAAAGTATACTTTGCTACTTTGCTGAAAGACAAAAATCACCCTGAAGTCGAGGGGTAAGTTGAGGATCTAAACTTTTGCTGTTAGGAATAGAAACTCAGTTTTAAATATTTAGTTTTAAGCCATTCTTTTTATGTCTTGGAACCTACTGACTGACATTTGAAATCTGGGAGGTGGGTAGCAAAGGAAACCTTATGGTGGATCTAAAGAGAAGCGAGCTTCGCAACTCGGAGAGTATCTGTCCCGAAAGAATCGAGCGTTTCCAAGGGTTGGTCAGTTCGGGACCCCAGCACCTCGGAGACGGGCTCACTGGTGGCTGGAAAATACCGATGAATGATTTCCTCGTTAGCTGCGAGCTAAGGGGAAGCAGAGGATTGCCACAAGAGATGGGTTTCAAGATGAGCTCGGCTGTTGTCTCACATGCTGTATTCACTTAGAAGATGCATCTCGGTTAAAAGTTCAGGTGTAATTTTAAGCTGGATAAATATTTTTTGTTTTCAGGCCAACATGCAAATTGAGGATCAAGGAGCCTCAAAGTTTTCTAGTATCATCATTACCTTGACAGATGGCAAACTAGATGGTCAGATTCCCTTGTATGCAGAGAAAGAGGTGAGCGCTAGGTGAAAATGCATGTTATAGTCTGAAGAGTTTGGGTGTTGCCTGTTGAATGAAAAAATGCTTATTCCTCTGTTCTGTTCTGGGGCAGGCAAAGAAATCCAGACAACTGGGAGCTAGAGTTTACTGCGTCGGCGTCCTTGATTTTGTGCAAGAACAGGTAAGAACGTTACAGTTTTAATTACAAGGCAGTACCTTGTCACAGGGTTTTATACAGTTAAGTAATACAGAAATTAATTTTACTTACGTCATGCAGTATAATGTCTTCTCTGGCTCAGGAAGCGGACGCTCAGATGCGTACGTAGACATAAATAGAATCATGGGATCGTTCAGGTTGGAAAAGACCTTTCAGATCATCAAGTCCAACCATTAAATAGAATGGGTGGGCGTCACTCCCTCTGCTAAGACCACCCGCCGGGAATACCCTCGCTAACTGGTAGCTGCCAGCTTGAAAGGATGCAGGCAAAACCGCTTTCCTGAAGGTGGCAACCAGGTTAGCTGTAGGTTGCATTAACAGAGTAGCTGTAGACAAGCTCTGAGCAGCGTGTAGCAGCCTTTTGATAAGAAAAAGAAAGAAGGATCCATGTCCTTCGCTGACCAAAAGCTCTTCCAGAGTTGCTACGTCCTAATGAAAGCTGTAGCGACTCTCGTGCCATGGACGCGACTGAAATGGAGAAGTGTACAAAAGAGTCTTTGCTTCAGAGCGCGAATAGAGAGGCTTTTTAGTGGAAGGCAGAGCAAACAGGCAAGGTAATTCTGGAAAGAGTTGTGAAATCCCTGCCAAGGTACAGGCCCTAAAAGGCTGCTTTAGCGTGGTGGTTTGACGCGATGGCTAGCCGCTGTACCATTTGGTTAGCTGCAGTAGCTTGTAATTAAGTCCTCCCATTTAGAGAAGACACAGTCACGTGTGAGGGAACTCAAAACTTTCCTTCTTTTTGCAGAGTTGATGGGAGTTGGTTTTAGACATCCATTTACATTTTAAGGGTGAAAAGCAGTGTGACAAACTTAGTTTGCCAAATGACTCACGTGTTTGCACACGTTTTCTCTCCAAAGCTTGAAAAAATTGCTGACACGAAGGAGCAAGTCTTCCCTGTCACTGGAGGATTCCACGCACTTAAGGGGATAATCAATTCTGTGAGTATCAGGCAATAAGCTTAACGATTCCTCTAGATGGGAGCATATTCTCCAGTCCCACTTACTCTTCCAGGCAGAATTGGTTCCTAAATCAACAACTACAATATATTAAGTTCTCTCCTCCTTATCTCAGAGATACGGTTCTGTAAATGAACATTGCCTGCCACTCCTGCAATTACTCACGCTCAGACCTTGCCTGCAGTGTGCGGACTCCATACAAGTGCAACGAGTTAGAGGGGGATGCCTTGAGAAACAGCTGCTATAGGTTTAGTCTGAAAAAAATCGAGACTGTTACTCCAGGAGAGTCGAGAACAACTGGTTAAAATCATTAGGAACGAGTGCAATTTCCGAATTGCCCAAGTCTTTGTATCCAGAGAAGCATTTTAAAGGCATACTTTGGCCTTGACTTTAACCGCTTGTTTTCCCTTTGCCAGTAAGGGGTAAGACTTACAGTTCCTTTTCTTCAGCGTGCCACAAGAAACTCCCATCAGTGAGATGAGGCCATTGCCATTTAACCGATAGCTCTGATTTGCAAGAAGGGATCAAAGCAAGAGCAACATTTTGGTTGCGATCGGTGGCTTGACAGTATTTTAGCTGTGTGTCAAGATGACACTTTTGGCTGTGGGAACCGGATTTATTTGCTTCAGCTGAAACCATAGGCTGTGTGTTCTATGCAAGGTTAACATTGCTCCTGCTGCGTGTAGGCAGCGTAATGGGAGAAAGCTTACTGTCAAAAGTCAAGTCAAACCCCCTTCCGAGAGAGATCCCGCTATAGTTTATTTCCTTTTCCTTTTTTGTTTTTTTAATAAAGAAAGGATACTACTCACAGGATATTATGCAGTCATGAATTTATCACTTCCCTTGAATAGTGTATTTTTTGTGGAAGTTTATGTCATAATGAAACAATTATTTCCCTTCTTGTTGCTTAAAATTAATGTAATTTCAGAATCTTCCTTGCGCGTTCTAAAGAGATACAATTGACCTTCTCATGCAGTGACATTTATTTTCCTGAAAAGATAGTACGCCCCATGTGGTACTGCTGTTTAAAAATCTCATTCTATGCTATTTTAAAGACTTACGAGGATCAGTTTTTCTGCTAGTGCGAAGCGATGCAACATTGAAGCCACCAGTGATAGACTTATAAATAAGAGCTGAATGTTTAACCCCGGTTGATTATGTTAAGTTTCCAAGGATACTGCATTTCAAAACGTCTATGTCAAGACAGAACTAGATAAAGAACTAAAGACATACGCGTTCGGAGTTTCCCCTCCAACAAGGGTCACTGACCTGGAGACTGGACCCTTCCAAGGACTTGGGTTTCTCCACTCTTTTTGCTCTTCGAGGAAGCAGCAGGGGTACAATTGCTTGAGATTTCTGAAGAACTCGGCTCGAGGACTCTGTAATTCAAACACATGGAAGATTGTCATAACCTGTAGGGTGTCCCATTTTCAGCCGAGGTATTTTTGAGCAGTCTCTGGCTAGCAGCAGTGCTGGTCTGCCTCTTCTATACCTCGCAGGAGCTTTCAAGCACCTTTGTTTCTTTGCAGACAGAGCGAGGGAAGCTTTTCTGATAAGATTTGGCAGATGATGCTTGCACAAGCCTCAATCCAGCTTCTTCTGGCACTTGTGAAAAACCTGAGCGTAAAAATCCCAGATTTGTGCCTATCATAGCTATAGATCAAGAAAAGATGTGCATAATGGCAGCACCTTGCTTTAAGAGAACAGCTTAGCACCGACAGGGACTGCACAGAAAAAGCAAACTTCAAGTACAGTGTTCTACAGCTTAAACTCATTGTCTGCTCCTTAAAACTTTGACTGAATTCCTGAATGGTTTAGGGTTTTATTTAAGAGACTGCAGCTGGAACAGCCATTTTGACCCTTGGCTTACTACGTACTTCTGTCCATAAAAAGACTCTTTATATTGTGGCTGTCAGGGCGGTGGAAATTTTTTTTGCTGATAAATAAGGGGGCATGAGAAGACCTCTCTGATAGGAAATGGATCAGCTGACTTCAGTCTTACCTCCTGCATCATCAGTCTCACTTGCTGGGATAAGGGATCAAACAGAAGGAGTTGGTGCCAGTGATGGGATAGCTCCTGAGAGCATTTAGAGCCTTGAACAGTGGTTACAGCTTTCTGAAAAGCGCTGAATCTAACTGGAGTTGCGTTTAGCTGTCAAGGTGTTTGAAACTCTCCTTTTCTCTCCTCTAGTAAGCACATGAAATGCATTTGCTGGAGCAGTGGGAGGAGGATACCCTCCCAGCATCCCTGTTTTACCACAGAGCATGGATGGAAATACCCATAGATAGGGGTTTTTTAGTTGGCTTGGGTTTTTTCTGTGGGGTTTTTTTAAAGTTTTTTTTGACATTCATGTTTAGTGGCTGCATTAGCGTGATTTTTTTGGTATGCTGTACTTACAACTCAGTTTTCTTGGAAGGTGTTTTGACTGCTTGTGACAATTCATTCTCATTGCATTCTACAATTGAAAAGCAGATCTAATTGAACATGAAATAGTCCGAGTTTTCCTTTTTATTCACAATTATAAATCCCTTTCAGTTTGTAAGCTAGCTACAGAATACAGACTGAGAGAGACACTCTGTCATAAAAGGGAAAGCTAATTTCAAAACAAATGCAAATGAAATACCCATGTCAGAAACATGCAGGGGTATTGCCCAATGCGTGGTGTCAAAGGTGCAGTTGTAAAACCCTCCGTGAACATCATCAAACACTTACTCTTTACAAAAAAAATACACTGTTTACAGAAATGGCAGTGACCCAGCAATTAAAACCCTTAAGCAAAACTGCAACACAAAACTGTTCAGTAGCAATGATTGGAGGAGCTGCTTGAAGCCTCTGCTACATTTGTCTCTACCGCACTCAGCTGTGAAATTTTTTTGGCTGCGACATGGTTATACTTCTAGCAAATTCCAGGAGAGCTGAGCAGTTAATCTTCATTTGTTGATGGAAAGAAAAGCGATGCGCTTTACTATAGAGTACTTGTTAGTACCTGCTTTGGCAGTGGTTTGAAGTCTAAGCAGTTATTCCGATTTATTTTCTTTGGACAAATACACAAAATACATTTAATCGTGGCCAGGGGTTAACGCTCAGGGCAGCTGAGATGAGCATTTAGAGAAAACTTAGCTCAGATGTTTGAGAAGCTTGCATTGTGTTTTGACCACCTTCTTACTTCAGATAAAATCTGCAAAGAGGTAACTATTCTGTGAATTTTCCAGCTCTTCTGGCATTGCTAGTACCTAACTTCACAAAGCAGGAACGAAACAGCGTTGTCAGGGTAAATAAATCTAAGCAAAAGTCAAGAACTTAAAAGAAAAATGCTGAAGGCAAGTTATTATGCTATCAGGACCAGTTTACTGATGTAGTTTGGCTGGTAATTACACGGAGTATGGCCTCACGAGCACGCCATGGCAGTGTGAACCGTAAGGGTTCGGGAGCGCACAATTTATGTCACCATGCGAGAGTTTAGCACTGTATAAGAAAATGAAACCCATTTTTCTTTCCCTTCCTTTCCTATATACGATTAATGTTAATTTTTTGTTTTTACCCGCTTGATAAAGAACCATTTGTGAATTTATCCTTTATATTGTTAGATCTGAGTCTGTCTGTCATAACCAAAATAGCACCTTCCTGCACGGCTTTGGGGGAGCACTGGTGAAGCTGTGCATCCCTCGGTACACGGGTGCTGAGCTGTAAGCAAGCAGTCTGTAAGCAAGCGAACTCCAGAGCGCCTCACTTAAATTTAACCAGATGTAGACCTGAACGAGCGCCTTCACCACGAGAAACTGTGGCGACTTTGTGCTTATTGACTAGCTCGGGCTCACGGTGCCCCTAAGGGACGGGTTGCTGCAAGGTGACTAGAGACGGGGGGCTGACAGCCTTGAACGAGGTGGCGCCTGTCTCGGGCTTCAGGGAAACTCTTCTCTGTAATGCAAAAAATAGTCCTGACTCCTTGCCAAGGAGGGGAGCAGAATACGTTTGTATTCATAGAAGCAGGAAACGGTGCCCTTCTGAGCACTGCTCATTTTAACTGTTCGGTCACTGATGAAGCGATGAATGGAGGAATAATGAGAAGCAGCCATTAAGTTAAGGAGATGGAAGCCAAGGTGCTCCTACCGCTTGAATCGAACACGTAGAGTGTTCAGACAAGACACTATCTTCCGTAAGGCTGGAGTGTCTGTAACGTTCCCATAACACTGTGCTGCAAATCAGCAGGATGCTTTACTGTTCTATTTCCAATTTTTGCTGCAATTTGTTCATGCTTTGCCCGCTTTTGTGGCACGTTTCTGTGCATGTGGTTTGCACAGCTCGGCAAATTTGAATCACTTTTATGTGCCACATCCTGAAAAACACCACCAGTTCAAGATCTCTGCTTCCTCTTTCACTTAAGCAAACGCAAGTCCTGCTGATTTGCGAGTCAAAGCTGTCTGGTTGTCTCTGCAGGCAGAATTGGGCAAGGCTTGTGCCTTTAAAAGTTACGTTAAATGGAACTCGCTTCAGTTATGTTATTAGAGCGTGTGACAGTTCTAAGTAGACTTAAACACATTTTTATGCTAAAGTGAGTTGGCAGCACTTAAGACAGGAACTTAAAATACATTCTGTACTTAAGAAACTCCGTAAAACTTATCAGATAAGACTACAGGAACTGATACATGTAGAACTTAAGAGGAACTAGTCAGTGTAAAAAAAGTTCAGTCTAGAATTGTTTAATCTTTCCTTGTTACAAAATTTCCTAAGACTTCTACCCGAGATGGATTAGAAATAGAATTAAGACCTATTTTTGCTTGTTCATTTTGCAGGTGCTCAGTTTTGAGTTTTTCATTTTATGTGGGAAACCCACCCTTAAACATACTGGACAAAAAAGAATCGATCAAGACACGCGAGCTGAGCAGCTGCATCACCTAGAACATTTTAAATTGAAGCTAAATTGTCTTCAAGTGGGCCGAGCCCCTCAGGGAATAACTCTAACCCTTAGCATAAGGTTCTAAGTTTGTCCAAGAGAAGCTGCGAGTTCATAGATAATATTGCAACAAAATAAGAAACTCCTTAAGCCTTGAACGCCAGCGTAGGTACGGAGAGGCAGGAGGCAGCAGAGGCAGGTACCGCTGGCCTGCGGACAGCCTCCCGCGGCCGGACCGTGGCTACGGCCTCCAGCCTACAGACCTGGCGGCAGGAGCGGTGTTGGCAAAGCTGGCAGAAGGTCAGCGAGCAGTATTCCTGCGGGGGGAGAGGGACAGCGCGGCCGGAAGGAATCGTTCGGGGGGAACCGAGTGATACACACATCAGCAGTTCTTTTCTCAGGCGGAGCTTTTTTGTGAAAATGCCTGCAGTGACATGAGTAGCACCACCTGCTACGTGGTACTTGACCCCACGTGATGAGATTTCTCAGCATCTACTCAAAGTATCCACCTCTCGGTGAAAGGAGAGGAGACCTCAGTGTTTGTGGGGTGTAAACGCCAAGGCTGAAGTGGGGTTACTTAGAACCATCAAATGAGCGTACCTAGGAACACTACAAGTGAACAAAGGATTAAATGCATCCAGGGTCCTTTAAAAAAAAATATTCGTAACACAGCCAGTGGCGGACTCTTGCTAAGGCAGAATAAGCAAGTAGTGGTATAAAAATCCTACTGCCTAACTGTGAAAATTCTTTCCAGTAAAACTCGTGTTGACGATAGAGGGAAGTCTGCTCTGGTTGTGAAGAAGTGAAGAACAGTCAGCAAAATCCCTCTAGCATCCAGCTTCATCTGAGCACAGTGCAGATAGCTATTAAAATCCAGGGGGTTTCCAGTCAGTTAGATGGTCCCCGTATCAGTCACTGTGCATGACAACACATTCCTACCTTTAAGTTAAATGGATTGGCACAGCCAGATCAGCGGCGCCCAAAGGGAACCACGGCGTAAAATGTGCGTGGCAGCAGCACGCCCAGCGGCTCTCGATGCCTGGCTGGTCACCTCCCATCCTAAACGTGGTGACAGTCCTGGTCTCTACTCTGAACCCCAGTGCCTCAGCAGAGAGCGGGGCCACGCGGGCTGCTGATGAGACTCGGTGAAAAGCAAACCTGTACCTGAATGGCTCAGAGCCTTAACACAAAAGTCATCAGGGAGAGAGAGGCAGGGAAGAGAGGTAAGCGACCCACGTAGGACAGCGAGTTGGTGCCGGAGGAGGGAAACGAACGGAGTCTAGCGAGTGGTGGTCAGCTGTGCTGAGGTAGGCAAGAGCTGCTTCACCTGAAGAACAATTTCAGCCTTTAGGTTTGTGAAACCTATTGCAGAGACTTTACAAAGGTGCGCCGCAGCCTCTCCCTGCGGATCTAATGCCTCCTGCGCTAGGTACGCTATCAGCAGCGCTTCCTTGGTCTGACCTGCCTTTGCACGGGGGGGGATAGCGAATCACAAAACTCACAGGAGCCAGTCAGCATCGCCGCCGTTACCTGCCGTAAGGCAACGAGACGGGGCGGCAGAGTTCACGCTTAGGGAGTGTGGGAAACCTAACAACCGCCCGGTTAGCGCTCCACGGTTAGACACCGGTAAATGCACAACACCTCCAACGTGAACGTTGACTGAGCCTCTGCTGTCTGGACGGCTTGGGTGCCAACGGCTGAGTTGCAAGCGACTTGGTTATTGAGTAGTGATCAAGGACTACAGTATTTTGCAGCAGTCGATGCTTCTGCCTAGAGCCAGCTCAACTCATTAGAGCTGAAATTCCTCCCTAGTCTACCTTGCTTAGAGTACGCCGAGTCTGCTCTCCCCTTTTTCCTTAAAAGATGTCCCTCAGCCCCAGATGAGGGGAGGAGGGTCACCCAACCGACTGCACGCTCTTAAGATTTTTCAAGAGCAAAATCAGCTTAAACAGTTCATTATGAATTATACATCAACTTAATTGGATCATTTCCTGTAGGAAGAAAATATGCTCAGTTTATGCACTGGGTATCCAGGAAGAGAACTATTAAACATTTAAGGAGGGGGGTGGGGAGAAATGCAACAAGTTATCATTAAAAGAATTATTCTGATTAAATCAGTCATCTTCTTTAATCCCCTTGGATGGTCTAATAGCCAAGCTGCGCTGGGCGCGAGGGTTAGAACTAACGCTGCGCTATGTTTTCCATGTGATTGAGACCGAGTAGGTAGTTTTGGGAATTGCTGCGTGTAGTTGTTAAAAGGAATCAATGGCCCGGAATAGAATGCTTTCTGCTCTACCCTTCGCTGCTGTGCAGCCCTTAATTTGACATTCTCTGACATATTACAAACCATATCATGTTCTCCCGGAGAACAGAGAGCTTGATAAGCCAGCAACGGAACTGACATGGTTCCAGTTTGCGTGAGCACGCATGTGCCTTGTGATTGGGATTCGAGTCGGCAGCTCTCCCCGCGTGGCCATCCCCTCTGTTACATAAGGGATGCTGTAAAACCTGCTTAACGTGAAGCACTCGCAAGTCGGGATGAAATCTAGTGTTTCCTTAGTGATAAGTTTCTTCGACCCAGATTTTCCTTACTAATTAAAAAAAATAAAAAAATAGCCCAAACAACTTCTTTCCTGTTACGGAAAGTAACAGTTTGTCTTGATTCTTATTTACATTACTCGATAAGTAATGGGTTTAGGGTTGTTTTTAGTAATTTGGGGGTAAAGGTTCTGATGCTGCTAAAATACGCATCTCTCATGACCCACGGTTTTGTCATCTGCATTTGGTTTACTCAGTGACTGCAAATGAGGTACTGCTTAGGCATTGTATAATTAGAATATTCTCACTAACCTGACTCTGCGCCAGGCTTCTCTCTGATAGTTATTTTACACAAGACCATATGCCTCCGGGATTTTTTTCATTTAGAGAGGGGACAGGACCGCAACCTTCCCCCATCCCTTTCACCCTCGCTCTTTGTCTAAGGCATTGCTGAGCAGCCTCGGGTAGTTAGGTAGGAACTTCTGTAGTGCCTCTGCTGCGGCTCTGTCGGAGAGAAGCATCAGCACGGCATTTCCTACAAAAGCGTGTGTTTCATTCCAAATTATCTCGAATTGTTCCCTGTCTAGCGTTAGGTGGTCCTGTCGCCTGCCTCACTGCTTTCCACACAGATTAGCACTGGGGAAGAAAAGGGAAACGACAGGGCTTGCTTTAACACAGAGGGGACGTGTGATGTGGGACCATAGGCCTTAGATACGTTCTCCCCCACAGATGTGGGATCATGACCCACAGATACAGTTTGGAATTTAATTTTGCCTATGGATCCCCTGTTTTGGGGTTGGTTATTTTTTAATACTCTTTATTGAATAAGTTCAGACTGCAATGACAGGGACCTTGTGGCACTATCTGAAAGAATGGAAGAGTTCAGTTTGGAAACAAGCCATTAACTTGAGTTTAAACATCAGCTGCTGTATGGAGAAACTGGCCTGTCTGGAGCCCGAGGTGTGCTGGGAAGGTGCTTCTAACTTACAGAGGCTGATTAACACTGCTCAGGTGGGATTAGGCAAATCAAGGGCTCTACTTGTATTCATTTATCTTGCAGTCTACTCCAGCTCTCCATCTTTAAAGCCCAACTCTACCACAGTACAAGGGGGCACGACTCCTGTTCAGGTAAAAAACCCACAACAACTGTAATGACACCGGCCAACAGACAGCTGAAATTTTTCACTGCCCTGGTTTCACACGCCATAAGGTTCAATGAATTCGGTATGAAAGACACTGATCTACAGACAGTCAATATATATATATACTCTATAACAAAAATAGCAAATGAATCCATTACACCAATTAAACACTTCTGCTTTGCTTTCATTTCCTTTTTACTGCCTCAGCTATAGCACGGGAAAAAAGTTTTTAAGTTGCAGGAAAAAAAAAAGGAGTAAAGCTTCCAGCAGTGCTACTAAATAACTCACAGCCAAAATACAACCAGATGGGACCATGGGTTAAGCCCAGTCCTAATTCAGCCAATCAGCACAAACGAAACAAAACAATTTTAGGAACTAAACTGAGCACCTGTGTGTGCTCAGTTCTGACTCACGCTGGGCACACAGGCGGCTCGGCCACCCTTACCCATAATAACCAACCCAAACAACAGCACAACGCTGCTTTCATTGCGCGTCCAGAGGAGATGCACAGCTCCAAGCTGGGGTGAAGCTTGAGAAGGTTTCGACTTACCAAGAAGGGACCAACTCGAGAGCATGGTTCCACAGGCTCCGTCAGCTTCACGCACCTCCGACACACGCTGCTACACCTCTGCCCCCAAATGGAGCTGCTCCCGCCCACCCCTTAAATAGCTACTCCCCAGGCCCCAGCCATCCAGGTGTCTGGCATTCCCTGATCAGCGTTCCTGGGAGCCAAAAGCCTTAGGCAATCCCTCATCGGGAAGCGGCCCGCAGAACTCGAGCGTTGCAGCTGGAGTCAAGAGAGGCTTTGCCTAGGTGCACAGAGCCAGCTGAGACTAGGAACGCTGAAGGGAGTTCTGAATGATTTTGTGATACCAGGGCCCTCGCAGACGCTGGTTTGTGAGTTACCTGGAGCGTGTGGCATCTTCCCTTCCTGCCCCCCTTCTTTCAATACATTTTATCAAATTAAATACCTGTGTTTTGCAGTAACAGCCACACCTAAATGTTGTAGGTGGCTAATCTGAGCGTGTTTACCGCTATATCTGGATCAAGGGTGGAACTAAAGGAGACACAGCTCTTTGGGACGCAGGATTCATGGTTTGCTTGGCATGAACGTGAGGGAAAAGCATGTCCTCTTTGTGTGTCACACTGGGAACAGAGCTCCTCCAGTTTTAATTATGTTTGCAGCTTACCATAGTTCCTAGATCTGCTTTCCTCACGGTCGGTTACCTTTTGCTCACTGGGTGTTGTGTTTGTAGCGTCCCGAGAGAAAAGGATGAACCCCACACTTGGGAGGGAGAGAGGAAAGAAAAGGGGGTGGAAGTCTCCCCAGAAAGGCCTCAGTCTTGAGTTTGTGGTTAGGCTTGCCTTTAAGGAGTTTTTTTTTTAGTGGTTTCTTGCCATCTTTCTGAATTGTGCAGCACGCCTGTTGCAGCGAGCGTGCGCGTGGCTGGCTGGCGGCGTGTCGGCGAGCGGTGCTGCAGGCACAGGCTGGGCGTGCAAGGAGCAGGACCCGGCCACTGCTGTGAAGGAGTTTTTGCACGTGGACCGTGCGAGTCATTGAGTTGCACTGGCAGCATGCTTTGCACGTGTCTTGCCGTACGTGAGTACAGGAACTAAGGTTATTTTTTTAAAAGTGAACTTTTTCCCCTCTTTAAAACCTGGTTCTGGAAATAGCAAGTCAGATGCCTTGGTTTTATTACAGTACGTACGCTTTTGTTCACGAAGCTGTATCGCCTTCCCCTGTAGAGAGTCAGGCCAGCCTGATGTGGGATGGGTTTCCAGTGAGCAAGGATGTAACCAGAGGCGCACGTTGGAAATTGAACCGCAGGGAGCAGAGGCCACCAGAGACTCTGGAAATCTTTACTTGTTCAAAACCATTAGCCGTCCAAAGAGCCCTGTTCCTCTAGCAGTTCACGTTTATACTGATCTTTTGACTGGTAAGCAAACACCTCACACATCCATACAGCATTTTCTGGTTTTGGAACAGTAGACTTAAAAATTGTTATGGTGGCTCAATCGAGTATCCAGCTGTGCTGACGACCTGCCCCAAATCCTGACCTCGGCGTGCAGCTCCGGGGAGGAACAGATGCCACGCGAGTTATGATTTACGGTGCTGACTGCTGCCAAAAACTTTCGAACTGCGTACCGGGGCTAAGCAAAATCGAATGGTACCGTGAAATAAATTGACACTTAGCGTATTTTGTTACTTGTCAATGCACACTTGGGTTGCTGACGGCTCGTTGCTACCTCAGTGTTCTCTCAATCCCTTGGTACACGAACTCAATCCCTTGGTACACAAACTCCATTAAAGGCGCGGAAGGGACAGTGGCGGGGTTAGCCTGCACGTGCTGTACCGCGGTACAGCTCCGTCCCACGCGCTGTTCTGTCAACAGACTTAAAACGCCGCAGGAGCCCTACTGCTTTTCTCTTTAAATGCCAAGAAGTTTTAAGAGGTGGTAGCACGGGTGGAAAGGGAGTCAAAGCAGAACTGGGCCCAGCGCGTGGCCAGTCACAGAGGTACTGGAGGATGCAGAAGGCACATTTGCTATGAGAAGAAATGTTTGCATAAAACAGGGCAAGATCCGTGACGAGGCAAAAGTTACAAAGAGAGGTGGAGTTTGCAAAGACTATAAACACTAGGGAGCCTTACGGCGTCTTGTTATTTGGCTGCCTTTTTGCAATTTATTGTAGGGACATCTGCCTTTTCTGTGCTAACGTAATTATTTGCGTAGGTGTATTGTTTCTGCAGCTTAAACCTAACACAACACAACTCTGTTTTGCAATTCAGACACCTACAGGTCAGAAACTGACAATGTTTCTGTAAAACATCTCTAACAGAATTAAACGTTTTATTAATGACAAAAAAGCTAAACCACTGAGGAAGTAGTGGGCTGTGAAGTTTATGCGAGCCTTTGGAAGCCTTCGAGTGGGAAGTGCATAGCAATCCGTGCCGCTCATACGGATTGATACGGATTTTAAATACTGATTAACAATAATAAGGCTGTTCAGAAAAAAAATTGGCCAGGTGAAAAGTGGTCCAAACGGAAAAGTTGATAAAGTGGATGGACTTTCTACAACTGTTTTAAGACAAATTTGTACTTGTGCCTGAGGAAGATGAAACTTAGATTGAACACAAAACCATCTGTGGCTTGTAAGCCTCTGCAATAGCTTGAAAGGTGGAGAGGAGTGACAGTCGGACTATGGAGAACTTAAAGAGAAAATGTGAATGCCTGTTAGCTGATTCAGGAGCCAAACGGTTTGGGTTCTGGTTGCCGCCCGCTCTGCTGTTGTTAGTGAGCTGATAGAAAGCGCCTGACATCGAGAGTTGAGGCCAGAGCCTCTGAGAGCTGGGTGCATCAAGACCCTACAGGACTGTCGTGGAAGGAAGCTTGATCTAATTTTCTGTATGGGACATGAAAGCCTTGATCCAGCAAGGGACATCTTTAACTGTAAGCCAGGATCCCATCCCGCTGTACTGAACAGTATTCCGCTTCCCGCTCCGCGTGCCGATAAGGACTGCGGTACCTGGCTGACAGACAGAATCGGGCAGGCCAGCAGCTGATCTAGGAGGGACCCTTTCAGAAAAGGAAAGCTTGTTTGGCCAAATAGAATCCCAGCCTATGTCGGTGAGTTTACATCAAGGGTGAATTTGCTACTGAGTGCCCTTGGGATATTTTGGATGCTGTTATTCTGATAACTTCTGCTCTGAGCAGTATTCTGAAGTGATTAACTTGCATTACTGAGGAATGCTATGGATCCTGTATAGTACCCATTCACGTAGTAGCCGTAAGATGGGATTTCTCAAAGCCTGCGAGGCTCCTCTGCCTCCAGCCAGCCCCCAGAAGCTGTGCCGGGTGGGGGCGTCAGCCCTGAGCACAACCTGCGCTCGTGCGCCTGTTACCGAGGGAGCTGTTGTGATAACTGCTCTTAGGGAACAGCGTAACTACAAGTTTTTTTGATCTTCGATGCTCGGCTGCTGCGGTACGGCAGCGGTGTAGCATTCTGCGGACAGAGGAGCTTCACCACCGGGTTTCCTCAGCAATCTGCTCTTTTCTTCTTGTCGGTGAACAAGAGGAAGTTTGGGGCCTGAATTTCACCTCTCATTCTCTTCAAGCACAAGGGGCTGAGTACCTTGAAGAGCAGAACTCCAGTGCCTGCTCTTTGTCCAGCATCCAGTCCTGCTGCCTAACGAGCGTGCCAACGGCCAGCTCACAGCTGTGACCCCCCCTCGATGAGCCCCTGCTTGGCTCCAGCTCTGGCCAGCTCCCCATAGCACAGTCCTGTCTCAGACCTGGAGGAACCCCTCTGTAGTTCCTCCACAGGTCTCCATTTCGGAAGCTGTAGGATGCCAGGACACAGGCTGACAGGGTTCATCTCTCTTTTGCCCTTCGGTTTGCGGGGAAGCGTTTCTTGGTGGGACAGCTAGCGTGCGGGGAGGTGACTAGATGGCAAGCCTTTGCAAGCCCGGGAGAAGAGAGCCCTTTATTTGGTGTGGAGCTCTGGAAACAAAACGGGTGACATCAACTCTCCAAATCTCTCCCTGCATGCTGTTTAGCTAAGGCAATTTATAGTCTCATCTGAATTTATGTTATGCCAGCAGTGTTTAACTATCCTATCCAAGGATGGCCTTATATAGCCATTACTTCAACTTTTCTTGTGGGCAGTAGGCTTCTAAATAATGAATTTGCAATGTCAGATCATTCTCCTTGGTTATCCTGAGCTGGGAAAGGAGGAGCTTAGTACAGATTTCTGTAGGGTTCGTTTCAATCTCGCTGGCTTTGCAGCCCAGGTTTCCACAGCCAGATAAAGTTAATTTTAAAAGTGTAAAAAGGGTGGGGGAGAAGGGAGGTGATATTATATGCCTGCTTTGGTTTGCATGTTGCCGTTGTTAAATGGGCTTCTGTAACATGCAACCGAGAGCTCCCTTAAAAGCTGTTTCTGTTGAGACTGGTCAGATCCCTCCTCTTGGGCTGCAGAAGGATACTGGATTTCGGTGGTGCATGAGCCCAGTGCTTACCCCTTTCAACTGTACATCTTGGAAAGGGGAACTTGGACAAATCACACACCCCCTGGAAAATCCCCCCTCAGCTGCTGTTGAAAGGTCATTCCACAGGGGTACTAGAAAGGGTCAAACAGCAACAGCCCTGATCTAAAGATACAAAGGCCCATTAAATAATGAACATGGATCATAAGGCAAAATGGGTAAGGTGCCTTCACACCATTCCTCCTAAAGGAAAGGATGAGCTTTTTATTGGAATGCACTGTGCTAGCTTGGAAGGAACAGCTTGCATAGAAAGAGCCAGAAAAAAAAAGAAAAATATTAAAACAGACAGAAAAGAGCGTGAGCCAGAGCAAGAAGAGAGTAAAGAAAGGCTATGGTTTTCTATACATCCCTTGAAGATGTGAATTATGCTCTCCTCTCCCACATGTGGAAGAACAAGTGGGGATTGCCGTCTTGCAAAATACTTTCAGGTTGTCCCTTGTGGCAGCTAAACACTGGTTACCGTATCCTGTGAGCCAAACCATTCCAACTGGTCCTACTTGGTACAGTTAATAGGAACTGACCCTTTGCAAGAATGCTCCTGATTTTTACTGAACTGGTGGAAAATTCAGCTCTGCATACAGTTTCAATATCGCTTAGAAGAAAATTTGAGAAGCGGGAATGTAAAAGGTTGAGCAAGAGCTGTCTATATGCTTTTAGGGTGATTCCAGTCAATTCTTTGCAAAATGTCTTTTATTTCTGTTCCTAAAGTCACCTGATGATTGTTGTTGAAGGGAAGCATTTTCAGGCACAAGGCAGATTTCTATAGTATTCCATACTATTCTTTCTACTATTTCTATACTTTTTTTTTTTTTAAAGCATGGACTATCATGACCTTTTTTGAAGGATAGAAAAGAACTAGTTCAACTTAGAAAAACAAATTTTAGTATTTTCACACAGGTTTTTCCTAATGTAAGCTTGCTTTGGGTGAAAATGACAGTCTTAGGCCACCACCCTTGCTAAGAGACTGAGGATCTCCGAGTAACGCATCTTTCTCAAGCCAGGTGGAGAAAGGCAATAATTAAAATGGTGAAAGCTTACTGTCACAGCAGCTGGTTATTTCTAGGAACAGTACTAACCCCCAGTATTTCCCTGGTTTATGTCACTAGCAGCACATCTACATGTAGAAATATCAATTCCATGCTGCTGTGCAGGAAGTCAGCGTATCCTGAACTCTGTATCAAAATCTGGTTTTGTTCATTAATTGTGATCGTTTCATCTAGGCCATATTTTATCTCAGTCGGGGTTGGTGTCCCCTGCCCCCCACAGTTTACTCTCAAATCCAAAGCAAGTTAAGCCTCTCCAAATAGGTTCTGTTCCTATTTTATATTGCATTTAGTAATACAGCGTTAGGAAAAAAAATCACTGTCAGATACATAGCAATTACAGAAATGCTGCTTACCAAGACCGATTCTGTGCTTTGTGTTCTCTCCCTGCCCCTCCCTGTTCATTATGTGGCCATACCTCATCGGACAGTGGGCAAATGGGGAGGGACGGGAGTGGGAGAGTTTCTCCCTGTCTGTATGGTGCTGTTCTAAAAAAAGTTAATGAATTCAGTGGGCTTTGTTGATACTGCCAACTGCTAGATCTGTATTTCGTATTAAAGCCAGTCTGTAGTCTCATTAACTTAAATTGGACTATTCTTCTGACTCCGTCTCTTCAGCGTTAAAAACAGAAGAGGTTTTTACAGTAAAGGAATACATCGCTTTATTCTTTTGGTATTTTATTTCGCACAAAGTACACCCCCCCCCCAATAAACTGTGCAACACTTCCTCTCTCTACACTGAAATAGGAATCAAAAAGCCAAGTCCTTTTTTGGAAGCAAGATGAGATCCTCAGCTAACATAGACTGGCCGACTTGCACGGCGCTTCCAAAACTGCATTGCTTCCAAAGATCTCGATTGCTCTGTCTCATCCCAATGTATGTACCTGCAAGGTGTCTTTTTTCTTTTAAAGTACTACATGATGTTTATAAATGAGTTTTGAAGCATTAGGAAGGTAATTTGTGCACAGCAATTTGTGTAAGACAGGTGCTATGGAAAGCGTTAAATGATGCAGGCTACTTTTTTTCTTGGAGCTTAGCATGCTTTTTGTCATACCAGTGACAAATACGGTGATGTTTCTATTGGGCCTGAACATGTAGCAGCAGAAATCCCTAGCAAATAGAGTACACTGAGTAAAAAAAAGTATTTGTAGGAAGGAAAAAGGAGTTACGAATAAGACAGTTATGTTTACTGACAGTTAGGCCAGCTCAGGAGCAGGCACGGTTTTGGCAGATGGAGGCCAAGAGGGGACAGTGGCAGGACGCGCTACTGTGCGCATGATGCCCAGGACCTGAATCGATCCCGTGTAGCGTTATATACAAACGGCTGCTAAAAATATACCACTTATGACAGGGAAAGCTACGGAAAGACATGGTGAAAGTTTACTGAGTGAGAGGAAAATTAAAAACCCTTGGGGAAGCTGATCATGTGAAGGTACAAGGAAGCTCAGTTGAGGATTGTTTGTACGCGTTAAACCCTACAAGCTTCAGGAGACTCCTTCTCCCCGAGCTAGCAGAAATCCTGTTACCCGCTTTGAGAGGGGGATTAACCTTTCAGTAGTAGGTATGGCATCTCCTTCCTGGACAAGAACAACAAGAAAGGGACTGGGCCCTGCTGTGGGCCTGAGATCCTCGCAGTGGGAGCACAGGATGGTCTCACAAATTCCAGCAACAGTTGTCGTCAGACAAGCTTGACCCATTCCTTCCGAGATGCACTGTTTCCAAATGGAAAATCATCTGCAGTACTCAACACCTGGGTGCTATTTATGCCTCTCCTTAAGTTACCACAAATAACTTGATCACCCGATATATTTGTAGGTAGTGATATGTGACTTGACTGAAACTACGGGTAGTGTCTGAGACCTCTACAAGTACAAATCAGTCAAAGGTGTCTAATTCCTCCTTTCTCTTACATTCTGTCCCTTACATTTCTATGTCACCTGTAGGAGTATTGTTTTGTCCCAGCCTTTTGGAAGAACATTCCCTGACCGGTTGGAGAATTAAAGCATGCTGACTGGTATAGCAGTGAAAAAACCCCATTCTGGTGAAGGCAGCACAGTCCGTAACACCGTGCGTCCTTGCTCTGCTTTACATAGGGCAGGATGCCAGCACTTGGAATAACATGCACTTGGGCTGACCCACAGATGGTTGGAGAACTGCTTTTGACTGGATTAGGTTTTGGATCAGGCTCCTTGTGACTAATTTTTGGCTTAAATGTTAGAAAATGGAAAAAGAGGTTAGTGATCTGGGCAGATTATTTAAAGACCAAAATCAGACATCATTATGTTTTGAAGACTGTCCTGGATTTAAGAAACTAATCCAAGTCTTATGAACCCTTTGGAGACTTGACCGTGTGGGCTTACAGAAGTTTTATATGGTCAAGGCAATGTCCTACAAAATCAGACTTATGCAAATTAAGCCTGTAGCTGTGCATGTCTAACTGCTAGGGACAAGCATTTATTTAAAAATAATATTTCCCACTGAAATAGCACTCTGAAACCTATTTATGACTCGTTTCCTCCTTTGTAATAGATTTTGGAGAAATCATGCACTGAGATTTTGTATTTGGAGCCATCCAGTGTCTGTGTGGGAGGTGAGTTTCTATTATTTTAAAATAATATTCAGTTGCTAGAGCACTGTGATTTCCCTATTTTACCTGAAGGAAAGCCCCATGGGTCTCTAGAATGAAAGATCTCTTATCTCTGCAAATCCTCAAGGAGTTTAAGAAAGATCAGATCCTTCTCTGTTGACTCATTTTTCTCCTCAGAGGAGCTGTCTTCCAAGGCCTACTTTCATAATTTAGGCAATGCATGTCTAAGTTGGAGACTCATTTGTCTGCATCTTGTGCCTTTAGTCATGCTCCGCTCTTGCCCTTAGGTTCAAAGCAACGATCCTTACTCTGTGACACTCCCATACTGTTTTACCTGTGGTTACAGAGTTAAGCTCTGGGAATCCTCATAACATGCGAATTCATACAAATTCACAACAGTGTTTCTAGTGCCCTGCTCCAAATCTGTGGAGTTCAAGAAGAAAAGCACTTGACTGCATTTTTTGTGCAGCAAGCGGTAAAACATTTATTAAGTAAAAGAGTTGCACAAAATTTGAAGGGCTTGCCTTCTTTCTGGATTTCACAATTCACACTTAGTTGGAGACCAATCAAAGTGAGGTAGTTGCAAAATCTCCTTGCTTTAATGTTTTCGTAAAAACGTGGATCTCGATGAAATCAGTGGCCTTTGTAGACAAACAGTTTTCATTCCCACTATACAGAATTCACCAATAGCATGGCCCTTATGCAACTGCCAGAGAAACAGTAGTAAGGAGAGAAGTTTTCTTCATCTGACACTTTAAGTGTGTCTGAGCCAGGTTTGGGGAGTCTTCTTGTCGTGGAACCCAGATTTTTCATTTATTAGAGTATTCATTGAGAAACTGTTTCTTACTGTGCAGCTGAGCTTCAGATGTTATAATAGTCAGAATCAACTTCCATTTTAATAGGGCTGCCTCAGCAATAAAGATTTGGGAAAAAAAGTCTTTATTTTTCCTGTAGCGACCTAACTGAAGAATGTAGTACCAGGGGTCAATTAACAAGGAGACCTGAGTAAGTTTGAAGCGTTCCTATGTTGTGCTCCCTTTATTGCAGGCTGTATTGAAATTCTCCTTGTCTAACTTACTGCAGTGCACTGAAGATTGGTAATTTTGGGTTTTTGCTTTTCTCTCCAGAGGAGTTCCAAGTTGTTCTTAGAGGAAGTGGCCTAACCCTTGGTGGGAGAACCGATGGTATTACTTGTACCTACCAAATTAATGGAACTACAATTCGTAAGTATTGTAATCTGAAATGATCTGCCTTAATGTTTCCTATTAAGTTATTTATTTTGCTTCTCGTTACCTCAATTAATTAAAATCCAAAGAGAAAAAAATATCAAAGAGGAAGAAAACAGGAAAGCTCTGAGGATTAGTAAGAGGATGCACATTATTTCACATCTTGCTGAGTGGTTGGAAATTGCTACCAATTGCCATTAGCTACAAACTGAGTGGTGTTTGGCAGCCCAGCTAGCCGTGTGAGTTAACGTGGTGATAACCGCCTGGCTCCTGATGTTCGAGTAAGCAGATGTTGGCCGATATTAAACAAAATGACCACAGAATGTACCAACCAAGTGCCCCTTCTTGTAAGAAGACCCAGGCCAAGACTGTTTTCCAAGGTGCACTTACCTTGTTATCTTGGAGCATCTCTGCCCGTTCCTCTGGGGTCCCAGACGTATCGCCCTTGTGCCGTTCATTCCAGGGCCTCGGCAGGGCCTGGGTGCCCCTCTGGGACACGGCGTCAGTCCTCGTCCTGCAGCTCCTGCAGCAGCATAGAACAAGGCCGGGTCACAACAGTTGGACTATTTTGTCCCTGTATTTTGCCAGTGTCCCAAGCAGCACCCTCCTCCGGGAGCGGGTCTCACTGCAG
This sequence comes from Butorides virescens, assembly GCA_017310255.1. NCBI lineage: Eukaryota > Metazoa > Chordata > Aves > Pelecaniformes > Ardeidae > Butorides > Butorides virescens. Next base: position 31,473 of record JADKXX010009897.1, read on the forward strand.
CCAGATCCCTAGCTGGCCTCTGGCTTCCTGACCTGCAGAAAGGAATTCTGTTTCAGACAGAGCGACCGTGGCATCTTTTACAGGCACTTTCCCTGGCGCTTTACCTGGGTGGTTTTTTTTTTTTGGAGGTGTGCAGATGGGTGGGGCTTTTTTTCATTTATTATTAGTACTCACCACTGGCCAGATTAACATGACAGTCCTTGGTTATTCCTTTATCAAAGTACGAGTGTCACTGGGGAGATTTGTCTGAGTGCAATGCTGCAGAAGTTAGAAAAGCTCTACAGGTAATTGAGAGGTAGTGCAGACTATTTTCTTCTTGCTATCTGATGAAGTAAGAATGCTCATGGAGAATTTAATTTTCAACAAAAAAATCAGGACTTGGTCTTCTCTTGCTCAGTGCATTGACTTAGAGCAGGGCAGATGAAAAATCATGCCAGAAATTGGGTTAGTGTCCTTGCGCTGCACTGTTCCCTGAACTGCTACAAGGATGGTGAAAAAAATGCCATTAATGGAAACCTCTGCCATTTTTTAAATCCAAAAACTAAAGCAGACAGCTAGTGGAAGTACCTCCAACTTCTTGCTCTAAGCGGTACCCCCTAGAAGCTAGCCAGACTGGAAAATGACCAAAAATGGACCCGTAGAAAAAACCCTCATTTTTTCCCTACCTACTGTCTGATTTTTACATTAGCCTGTCAAATTCCTACCCAGTTGAACATGTGTTTCCAGTACGTTTTCTTCCTTACTCTGGATATCATATGTACTTGAATGGGCTGCCAATCTCTCCTGGCTGTTACATATCTAAAATAATTTGGAAGAATAACAGAATAGCACAGTAGTTCTGGATAAAGGCAACCTGTGTAAATAAATTCCACTCATATCAGTTTCCCTTCAGTTTCAATTGAAATGGTCACCTTTGTTTCCCACTTTAAACCATAGCTTGTTGATTTAAACTTGTGGCACAACTTGCTTCACAGAGCTAGAATTTGGAAAGTGGCAAAACTACAGCTGCAGTTGTGCATTTATTATCACCATGTACCTTGGAGAAGTGGGTAAACAGATCAGTTCCAGGTGAACACAACTCATTTCACACTATCTAGCATAAATCATTGAGATATCAGTTACATGACCTGAAGTTAACTAGAACTTAAATTTCAGTTTAAGCTGCTGCTGTGCAAGTCATCAGGACTTATCCATTCTGTTCTTGCTTTGCTCCTGACTTCTTGTTTACCATCAGCAGTCGCTTCTCTACATCCCAGTCTATTTGGGAAATTAGAATGATAGCTAATACCTTCTTCACTTGAGTGTTTTGAGGCTTGCATCAATATGGTTATGTTTCTAGTGGCATTCGTACCATTCAGGATCTCCTGATGGAGTGCCCTAAGGTAACTGGTGGAGATAAGGACCTACAGAATACAAGTGTTAAGGAGGCAGTTAACCATTTTCCATAAGCATCACAAAAGTAAACCTCCTCTGCCCTGCCAGTGGGTGCTATTATCATACTGGAAGTTCTGGCATTGTTTAGTAGCAGCGCTAACAGCATAAACCAAACCCCCTTACTGTACTTAATGACTGGCAGGTTGCAGTGCTGTTCGAATTCGGGGCTGGGCTGGGCCGTGCTGCCAACAATAGCCCTTAGGAACTTGGGGTTTCATGTGCCCCATGCTACAAGCTGGGGATGAACCCGCTGTGGAGGGCATCCAGAGGAAGCTGGCAAGGATGGGTAGAAGTCCAGAACACAAGCTTTAAGGAAGGACAGAAAAGTTCCGTTTGTTACATCTCAGGAAAGGAGGATCAGCCAAAGTAATTTTTAAGTATGGGCTGCTGCAGGGCTGAAAAGAATAAGCTGGGCTCTCCCAGTCCGCTGAGAGCAAGAAGCAACAGGCTTTAAATTCTGCAGCAGGTCTAGGTGAGATATTAGGAGAATAGTTATCACTGTACACATTGCTCAGACCTGGACTAAGTTACCTAGAAAGCCTTTTAACAGCTTAGATCAATGTCACTGAAGAATGTCTTAATCGCGTTGCTTTCTTTAAATGACCTTTTGAAATGTTTTCTGACTCTGGTTCCTCCCATTCTCTGATTGTTCAGTCTTTTATAGCTGTACGGCATGTGCGTGTCTGCTTTGCCGTGGTAGAGATAACTATACTTGGACAGGGTGAAGTCCCCAAATACTTGCTAGCATCTGACGTGAGAATTTCCAACTAGATCTCTGGGCTGCTTTTTTTTTTCTTGGCTTCAGGAAAGGCACACAAAGGGAGGGGAATGGCATAGTGATGTATTTATTATACATTGCAGCGTAAAAACACAATCTGCTGTATGGGGTCTTGCCAGAGGCCTGCTAAAACCTGCCCAGGTTCTCATCTTCAGCAACGGACAACAGCAAAGGTGCAGGGAGTAGCACAGAAAGGAAACAGGGCAACCGAGTTTGGTCCTTCCCCCGATACACAAGCTCCTTCTCTACAGCTCTGTGCCGGGCTCCAAGCACTTTTGTCTCAGAGGAAACCTAAAAGAGAACAGCGGAGCTAGGATGGACAACAAAGTGGGAAGGGCGCTTGGAGAAGGAGGAAGGAAATAGTCCCAAGAAAAGGAAAATAGTTCTGATGTCATTGCGTTCTCCTCTATGAGAAACTGGCAGTCCCTCAGCAGAAGCCTCACCATTTGAGGGCGTAACGGAGGGTACTTGCATGAGGCTGTACTTTCACGTTAGAGTTCCCCTTACCAATAGCCTGGGCTCCGCTTTGGGACCAGCCTCAGAGCAAACGGGGATTTTGTCAGTTCTCCTGGTTTTAAAAGATGCATTTGGCATGTTTCTCTTTTTGCATTTATAAAGAAGCATTACCAAATGCTAGAAAGGAAACCTGCCAAATGTAGCTGTGGGACAGGAAAATAATCTATGAAACATACCATTAAGACAAAAACATATGGCAATGTGCTAATCCCTCTTCCCCACTTCACAACTAGCCCCAAATCTAGGCCAAGCAGTCAGTGCAGATTATAGCACACAAGAAAAGCTCACTTACGCTAACAGCTCCTCCTTCAGCTGCCCCCGAACTACTTGCATCTCTGCCTGTTCCCTAAATGCAGGACAGAGTCAGCTCCAAGTTTACCTGGCAGATCGTTTATGTGCCCTCACCCCTAAATTAGGGAATAGCCCATGCTTGCAGAAGCAGCTCCGGTACAGACGTGCACTGTCCTGCCGTGGGGAAGCTGGCGAGGATGGTTCTGCAGACGTAAGCAGAATTTGTGCCAGCTTCCTGAACACATGAGGTGAAAGAGCTTCCCTCCTCTCCTTTCCATGACTGCAGAGAAGGAGCACTCTCCTGGCCACAGTGCTCTACAAGTAGATGCTTTAGGATGTTAAGATATTTGCAAAAGCTAGCGACTCAAAAGCGTGGGATCGGAGAAACACACTCCCATTGCAACTGATAGAATCGTCCTTAAACGCAATGCGTGGATGCGGAGCCAATTAGAAACAAACCTTCGTCTTCCAGACATTAGGAAACCCCTGCCCATGTTCTCACTCTTGCCAGAAGTGGTCTCAATTCTAGGAGATGACCTGTCTGGAAGAGTATGAGCCGATTTGAGTAAAATCAAGTAAACGCAGCTCACGCTCACGTTTCAAGCCAACCCCGGGTTGTTACGTTCGAGGTGCAGCTTTAAAGTGGCAGCTTTATTCCCTAACTTGGGCCTGCCTGGCTTGCAAGTCCCAGGCATGACCAAACCAGTGCCCAGCATCCTGTGAGAAGGGAAGGACTCGACAGCACCCTCACGCATCAGCTTCTCTTTTAAGCGGCACAGTATATTGAGTTCATGTGATTTGTTTTTTCAGATGAAAGACCCAAAACGGTGGAATCTGATTTTTTGCTCTGCCCTGCACCAATCCTATACAAAAGCGGCCAGTAAGTACTTGTGTCATCCTGTGTTTTGCTCGAATTGGACCCATTATTGCTGATGTTAATCAGGAGCAGTTTTGGCTAGAGGCAGTCTTTTGTTGTTTTTATGGGGGGTGGTTTGTTGTTGCATTTTTTTTTCCAGTCTTGTGTTATTTCCCTGGTGTATTTGCCAGCTTTGGAATGGGCTTTAAATAGTCATCTGTGACCAAACCAATTTGGACAGTGCCTTAAAAATGAATATTCAGCCAGTTTATTAAACGCTGAAAAGGTCTGGCTTGTCATAAGTTTTATGCAGATTAGCTGTTTTAACAGGGCATAATATGCTCTCTTCTGGATAATCTTTAGGCTCATTGTTAAATAGATTACATTATCACTGACACTTACAAGCTATTATTAAAATCATGTGTCAAGATGCGTAGCACTGCTCAACATGCGATGATAAAACGAGGCACTAATTTAACAACGGCAGCAGTCTCCCCACAGCGCTGTGCCTGAGCTGCAGTTCCAGCCTTATTCCAAGTGTCACTGGCCATGGCCACACATTACTTCTGGCCCCTCCCCCCCTAATCCTTTTTCCTCTCTCACAAGACCCCCCCCCCCCCCCCCCCCCCCCCCTCCAATTCAGACGTGCCCCTAGGCTTTTAAGATCACTTCAACTTCATTGTTCACGTTTGTGAAATTCTAAGCTAATCACAAGTCAGAAAACCGCATGTCAGATCTCAGGCCTGTAGGAGGGCGAAGGCTTTCAGGCTGCTGACTTGCACCCTGTTTTGCCAGTAGTTGTTCTCAGCTCTTTGGGATGAGGTTAATATTAATCCAGTAGGAAGCTCAGCAGTTTGTTACAGCTGTGCATTATCATTTCTCTGTGGCATTTTCTAGCAGTTAAGGAACAACGCATAGTGCGTCGATGATTTTTAGTAGTTGGTTTTCTGAGTTAAGCAACAATCAGCTGCCTCAGTTGCGCTCTAAGACCAATAGCAAAACCCCAGGTACACATCTGTTTTGTGCATTAAATGACAACCAGGAGGAGAAAACGTGGAAAGCAGTACAAGAAAAAAACACTTGAGTGCTGAACCCCAGCGGCATAGAGCGGGGTGAGTGACGGCGGAGGAGCTGCGTGGCAGCCCCCGGGCAGCAGCCGAAGCCCCGCGCGGGGCAGCGAGCGCCAGTTGATGGCAACGCAGGGAGAACGAGCACGGAGGGGAGTTCCACGGAGAGCAGAGGGAGGGGATGAGGTTTTCATGCCGTTACATTTTCCTGATACTCGAGTCGCCTTTTACATTACTACGCAAAGCGTTGACCTTGCCCTACGTGCATCCTGTTAGAGCTGTCTGCCTCGAGAGCAACCAGCGCAGTTGTGCCCTTGCTGGTCGAGCAGGGCTGCCCGTGGTGGTGTGCCAATGGTACATGTGCCAATGGTACAGCGAAACAGCCGGACCCAACTGCTGCCATAGCTGAAACCAAGCAGCACCACCTGCAGCTCCAAGAGAACTCACTTGGTCACCGGGCCCGTCTAAATCAGTCAGTTTAAGAGCCCTCCCCTCCACGCCAAGGATTCCAGCAGAGTTACCTTAGAACAGAAGAACAGCACCAAATGAAGGCCCTGGTATTAAGCACCCCAAGACCTGAAGCTGCAAATGCTTTTCCACACACCCTTAGTCTGAGAGTACGTAAACAGGCTATCCTGCCAGATGAACGTGAAATGCGCGGAGTTCTATAAACTAAAGCACAGTGCAAGTTCTTTGAACACGCTACGTTTTTTCTTGGTCTGTGTAGAACTCGTTTGGCCTGCGAAGCGTTATTGCAATAGACAGCTCACCATATTGGGACTGCAGTGTAGATCAAGCGCCTAATTATGGCACACGCCTTAGCAGTGTTTGTAAGAAAGAATACAGCAACACCACACACCAAGTTGTACAGGTTCACAGGAAATCTTTTCTGAAGTTACTATGCGAGATGGACTTCCATAACCCGATACCAACGTAGCTAGGGCTTTGGCCCAGAGATGAACAGTTTGCTGTGCAGAAGACTGACAGCTACCAAAGATACGTACATACTTGAACTCTTGACTTTCCGTTGGCACAGCTCAGACTATTGCTGGATAACTCCCAGTAATTCCTCGTGTAGCGGAGCTAATATTAGTTCCTAATGTAGCAACAACCGATCTGTTCTTTTGTAGTGCTCTTTTTGGTGGAATTCAGAGCAACAGAAAGTTAGCTTTGCCACTTTCAAACCTGCAGCTTTGGGTCTGGGTAAATGGCAAAGCCTCACTTAACAGGTTTAGTTATGTTGTTTTAATGGGAGACATATCTTGTTGACTGGTGAATTTGCAGTTTTCACACGCAGAACAATAGAAGCCCATGTGGAATAGATAAAATGGCTCAGTACCCGAGATGTTGGGTCGGTAAACCCCTGGTCTGCATTTACGCCGTTGTGGCTTTCTACTTTGTTTCCAGCTGCTGGCTGCATTTAGTTAGGAGCCTCCAAAATGCCAGCTCTAGATTTAACCAAGCATTGTTTTCAAAGCCTGTTTTTTCAGTTCCGTGCAGCAGATGGATGTGGTATCCTTAGGTTATGTGACAACCTGTGCGTGCTGCTTGTGCTGTTTAAAATACCTTCCTGTCCTGCCACCTCTGTACATTTAATAGTCTGCTTACAAGACCAGCTCATTTTGAAAGACCCCTGATTAGCTAACAGATGACCATCACTTGGGATTTCTACATGAGCAAACAGTGCATTATAAAAACAACCTAAAATAATACTGAAATAATCCAGAGAGAACTATCAGGTACGCTCAGCAGGAAGAAGATGGAGACAAACCCCGGTTGAGTTGCTTAGCTTCGTGTCCTTTGACAGATCACCTAATACACCCTAGGGCAAGCGTAACATTACAGCTAAGCTGGTTTACTAAAAAGGACTCAGATTCTGCTGCAGTGACCATTTGAAGCCTTGTATTTTTAGGGTGTTGCAGAGTATTTGAAAAAATCAGTTCCCCTTTTAGTTCAGGCCTGAATTAGCTGTTCTGCCACAGCTCGAGGGAATCAAACTGAATCAGGGATTTCTTTGACCTCTACATTGCTTTAGATGTTTCTGTAGTTGTGCTCTGGAAAGAAAACAGAGCCCTCGTCTCTTTGGAAGACTGGTGTATTTGTTGAAGTCTACATTCTTGCACTACCCTCACTTTTGTGCTCGTCATTTTGCTCTAATTTCTTTGACTATACATTCAGAAAATGTATCTGTAGGCTTGACTTCACCAACAGATGGCTTCTGTTGGTCTAAGCCAGTGGCAAAATACCCTCTGCCTTCAACAGAAAGGCCATCAGAACAACATACGTGTCTCTTACTTCCTGAACAGTTACAAGTTCTCTTTCATTTGATAAGTGCATGTCAACAATAGAAGTTTAAACTAGCACAACGGTACAATACTGCACCAAAATGTTTGTAGTGAATATTTACACGTCTACTACTTAACTGCCTCAGTTTGTGTGAACTCGAGTTTGTCATTGGAGTATTGCAGTAAGAGATTTTGGCTTTGCTGTTGCTGACTGAAAAAATCCAGTTTTGTCTCATGCAGGTAGTCATCCAAGCAAAGCCAGAAAGGCTAGGTCTAGGCTGGGTGGTCAATCATTCATAATGAACCAACAGGCTGAGAAATTGTCATTGTTCTTAAAATAATTCAGGGAACTACGGAAATTTATTTCTTAATGCAGCTGCAGTGTTGCTGGCCAGCTTCCAGCTTTATGCATCCTGCGCTTGAATCACACAGTGTTTGCTCCCAGATGAGCTCATAAAATGAAATGAGCATTTACCCTCAGTCCAGCAAGATATACAAGCGCCTCGCAACGCAGTGACTAAGTCTATCTCAGCACATGTACAAGGAGTTGGTTATGTGTTTCAAAACACCGACAGAAGGGCAAACACCCATTTAAGTGGGACCACTGCTTCTATTTAACCATCTCGTGGCTTCCCCCTCTCAGCTGAAGGATGTTTTGCCAACCTCACAGCCAATGGAGCTTGACTCCACCTACCCGAGGGATGGACAGAAGCGGGCAGTATCTTCCTCCTGGGGCTTGTAAGCTTAAGGAATAACAAAGCCAAAAAAGACAAATCCAAACATAAACACGAGGGCATGTAAAACCTTGATCACTGTTACCTTGACTTTATGACCAGATCGCCTACAGAGATCCTACAGTCTGCACCACTCCTCTTAATGACCCCATCTGCCCTCTATTCAGATCATGTGAGCTTCAGCTTGCCTATATCCCTTCCTGTATCCTGTCCAACACAAACAGCTGGTGGCACTTGAAGAGCAAAGATTAAATAGGAATTATTTTTTGTGTGGGAGGAAGGAAAATTACTACGCCTGTATTCCCAAATTCTTAGTTGCCTCCAGTTTCTAAGTAGCTGACTTAAGCTTATTCTCCAGCATGCAGTCCACTTGAAACAAAGCACACAGCAATGCATGAGATTAGCTGTTAGCCATCACCAGATTTTTTTTTTTAATGTATTGCTGGTAGCAAGAGCTCTCAGCAACAGCCCCAGTTCACAAGTTTAGCGGTAACTTTCAGTGGGCTTCCTATCCAGACGTTCTGATACGGAGTTACTGAGGGAAACATGAACCCTATTGAGAAGGTCTCAGAGTCTGGCAGCTCTAAGGAAAAGTGAGAACTTTTGTCCTAGAAAGAAATTATAGTGGGAAATGATCTCTAGGATTAAGCACTTGGCTTTATGCTTCCGAGCTGCAAATGCTACCTTGAGACTTGCTTTGATTTGGCTATTAGCCACATTGCCCGCAGGAGGAGCCTGGGTCATTCACACCTTGGTTCCTCCTGCTGACAGCAGCCACTTGGCTTGTTCTGCACTCGTGTGCCTGGGACAGCAGCTCAGAGGGACCTCAGACACATCAGCAGCCTTGGGCTCTTTCTGCACCGTCACTTCTCAGGTCTTTAGAGGTTAATATTTGTTTCCATTTTATGGACGATTTCCTTGTGATCCTGTCTTTACAACATTGTTCCTCAGCCTTTTGGAATAAAAAGGTGAGGGAAGATAGAAGTAACCATCTCCTCATTTTAAGTAACACCTTCAGTCTTTAAGTAACCTATTCCAGGAACTCACTTAACCACCTATAGTATCCACGCATCTTCCTCTTGAGAAGTTTCTCAGCTTCTCTACATATAACAAAACCCCATCTTTTTGGGGTGGGGTGGGGGGTGTTTCACTTCTAGAAAACCAATTACTTTTCCAACAGCAGGAAGACAGACCTGAAATTTTTAGTAATGCTATCTGGCTGTTGAGATGTTTGGCAGTTTGCTTTACCTGCTCTGTCTGCTTCTGTTTGAGCTAGTGCTAAAACAAGCTCCGTTTCTTCGCTGTGCTCTCTTTTTGTAGCCTGTAATAGCCTGAAGGCAGCCAACAGTTGCTTACCTCTGGCCAAAGCTTTGGTAGTAGGATCTTAATCTGTGACATACAGATTTAGGGCAGAACTGGCTGCTCCGCTTCTCGCTGCGGATCACGTGCAGGGCTGAGGACAGTGGGAATTAACCACAAGCTCCCAGTTAAGCGTGGCTTTGAGAGCATCTCTCCGTAGGGGCTTAAGGGAAGCCAGGGTTCTGCCTTCTGAAGAGCTTGTAGCTCCGTGAGGTTGGACAAGCGGGCTTGTGACTCCAGTGCCTTTCTTCCTATGGGTTTCTGACTAATTACTGTAAAAACAGCTTACGGGCAGACAGTCCTGTGGCAGCCTGTTTGCAACTTAGTCGTTGCAGCTTACAGGCTGCACCAAGAGGTTCCTGCTCGCTACTGTAGGGGCCTTGAACATGCTTTACTGCAGCTACACAGGCAACAACTAAAGCTCGCTGAGCTGCAGGGATTCACACCCCAGCTGCCACTGGCACTCGGTGGCTGCCTGCCTGGGAAACCATCTCGCAGTACAACGAGCAAGCACGTGCTTCAGAGTTCATTCTAGGTGCTTTGAGTGAAAGACGTTTCCGTGACAGCGGAACTTCGGTACTTGGAGTCATGCTTCCCAGTTTCTAAGTGTCATTTTTATTAATACCAGCACCAGATTTAAGAGGAAGAGCATGCACACATGAAAGCAACCAGACACAGTGAAGATGAATGGATTGTGGCTCCATCCTGCAAATTATCTCATTTTGTTTCTGGACAGCTGCTCTCATTGAAGAGCAGCTGAAAGGTGTTCCACAAAATGGTTGTCATGGCAGGCTTCTAACAAAGGCTCCTAACTCTCCCCCCCCTCCCTGTCCCCACTGTCCCAAAACCAGAGCATGTTATGCCTTCATTCCACCCTCTGCTGCTTGTGACATGAACCTGGGAGCCAGAAACTTGAAAATCACTTTTTAATTTCATTTCTTGGGGGAACAAGAGCATGTTACAGTGGCCAGCAGCATTTCCAAGTTCATTATGCAGGCAGAATGCCACGCAAGCGCCTGCGTCCTCAGGGACACGTACAATACAGGCAGCAGCAGCAAAGCCATCCTTTTCCAAGTTTGACTTGACTACACTAAGAAACAACTTTCTCCACTGTTAATTCCCTTTTCCCCAACACCTGTAGGGCCTAAACCAAGCTCTCCTGCCTCCTCCCATGTGCTGGTACACCTGCAGTGTTGAGAAGTACACAGCTAGGGCATGACCCAGAGCACTGCAGTTTTCGTTGGTACGCAGCCATCGCATTTCATGGATCTGTGTTTACTGCAGCTCCTTTAGGGGATCTTTACTTGTTCCCTCCTTTTTCCTGTGGCTGATAATGGCTCTAAAGAAGTAAAAGCAGCGTTGAAGAAGTGATGCTTTGTAAGGTGACTGATGTTTAATATGTTTGCCTAATTAACTTCTGGCTAATAACTCTAACCCATTAAGTAGCTAGTTAGTACGTGTTTCGAGTAAACACATCTGGTCCTGCGATGAGTGAAGGTTGTGCCTGCGTGTGGGTGACAGATGTGATGTGGTTTCCCCAGCGCTCCCTTTTCCATCATTAACAGCACACTGGTGAAGCAGCCGTGGACAGCCAGCCTCCAAGGCAGCTGTAGGGTCTCGGGGCTCCGTCTGTGGACATGTGCCTCACCTCCCTCCCTGCTCCAGCTAGTGCATGCCCTCTCCTCTGGTATTTCAACAGCTACATGCAGCTCTAAGAAATACCCTTCTATGGACCTTTGGACTCTTGGCTTCTGGTCCGAAAGGCAGCGAGAGAAGGAGGATGCGTTAGGCCACCCAAGGGGCAGATAGTTTCGAATCGACAAGCCTTGCAGATCGGTGTCTCTTACCGAACAAAGGGCTTTAGAAATAGCCCTGCCCTGCTGTTTCATTACTTGGAGCTGCTGGGCTGGCTTTGGAAACAACCTTCTTTTGAAGGAAACCTCATCCTGTGGTCCCCTGCTCCATGTGGTCAATAGCTTCCTGGGCTGCCACAGCTGGTAGCTCTTACCCATCTCAGAAGTGAGAAAGGCCAAGGTTAGGTACCTGCAGAGGAGACCATGCCTTCCCACTCAGCTGTCACTTGGTTTTTTAGATTTTGGCTCTCTGTGGTGGAGCTGTTTCAAGTTATTTTTTTTCCAGACTGAGCAAGGAATTATGTCAGTAAATTAAATCAACAGCAGGATATTTTGCAAGAGGCTAATCTGAACGAAAAAATATTTCTTATCAAATGAGACTTGAGTTCTTGCTGAGTAAAGGGCAAGGTAAGATTTATCCCTACTTCTGAGGGCCCATGAGCCCTGATCATGCTTAACATGCAGCTGTCATGAGCTGCAGTGGTACGGGCTCAGTCTCTGACCTTGGTTTTGTGAGGCATCAACAATAGCACAGCTGCCCCTGCATAGCTGAGATCTCAAACCTGCAATTTGGCAAGAGGAACCCAACAAATTGGATAAATATACATAAACACATTGTGAAGGAAAGGAAAACAGAACAGAATGAACCAGAGCATCATCCTACAACTTGTTTGATAGGGATGATTTAAGTAGGCATATGGTATAGTTAAATGTGCTTTCAAAAACATTGGCCCGATTCTTCAAGCAAATATGAAATAAATATCTAAATAGAAAGCGAGCTGATACAGTACCATTAGTTCTCTCAAAGGAGGCATATGAATGCCTTTGGAAATGTGTGCGAGTGGGGGCTGGGCGCGATGAGCACCAGATTTACGTTCCCACACAAAAAGTGCCATTAACTTATTGTTAAGATTACGCAGTTGTACCTCCTCCTAACACTGCAAGCATTGAGAAAGCAGGCAGTAAGCTCATCCTGAGACTTAACCCAGCACCAATTTTCGCCTCTTCGTAGCTCCAGTGTTGGCGTAAGAGCCCGCCGCAGCCACCGTAACGCCTCTCGCACCGCTTCCCTCCAACACTCACACTGCCTACAGCGCGCACACCTAACAGCCGAAAATCAGCGCCGTGCTCGTCCTACATCACCACCTTGCCGTGCCGTGCCATTTAGTCACTCAATAACAATTTTAAGTTAAAATTAGCCTTTGTCTTCCTGCATTCTTTTCACCAGATGGAAGAAAATACCAAGTAGATTAGCTAAGAAATTCAGAAGGTGTTATTTCCAAGTCAGTCTAAACTTACATTGGAATGCTGCTCTTCACAAGTCTCACCAGGTACATCCACCACCGGAGCCGCATGCAAATACTCGTGGACACAAACCCCTGCTGTTTCCAGAGCCCGCAGATAACCATTTGAGATAACTGTTCATTCAGACAAGCCCGCAACTTCCTCGAGTTCCACAACTGGAGTAGGGCATTCGCTCGTCTGCCTTAAGGAGCACTGAGCAAAGTTCCACGTAACTTAATGGCCTTCTCGTGTGACATGGAAGTGAGTAGCTGAAAGCCTGATGAAGGAGCTAGTTACTGTTGTTTGCCATGGCTGGAATTACTGCTACTCTATTTTATCACTTTCTCCTCCCAAGAGAGGTAAACTTTTGGGGACATGTTGCAAGCACAGAGAAGTGCCGCAGCAGGGAGGCTGTATGCAAGCTGCAAGTCTGGCTTGTGTATCCCCCAGAGTCTTTCAAGGAAGGGTTATTATTCCATGGCTTGTGTTGAGAATTTTCTCTTCTCTTTCTAAGAACTTACATTTACCTTCTTTTTGTGGTATAGTTTACAAAATAGTCTTATCACCACTTTTGTGACAATTAAAGCAAGATACTAATTTGGCTACAGAACTAAATTACTCGTTAGCATAACGGGCAATGCCTGGGATGAGTACTCAGCTATTTGAAAGTTAAGCAACTCGTTTGAAGGTTCAAGTGTGGGTTTAAGGACCCATTTTCAAAGTCTCCCCCTCAGTCTATAAACTACGTGGGGACTCCACATAGTTTGAAGAACACCTTGCCCAGGGAGGTGGGGGCAATTAACACTCAAGAGGCTTTCTCAGTTAGAGGCAGCTCATCGACTCAGATGCTATCCATTCCAGGTAACACCAGCCAGCATTGTAAAAAGGCAAAAGCACAATAAACCCACAGGACTAGTTACCTCTCGGTAACCAGCTGCAGAGCTGTACCTTAGGAGGTGCTCGATGAAGGGGAACAGGCAGTCCGCTGTTACAAAAGGAGGTGTCAGCCTTTGGGACAAACACTGGCCTTCCTTTGGCTCCCAGGCGTCCCAAAAGCCCACGTGCAGGAGCTGAGCCCTTCTGTAGCTCAGGACCTGACCTAACAACAGGCAGCAGCAGAGGAAAAAGGAAGCAGGGCATGCTTGCCCCCTTTTAACTTCCTGCTGCCCTGTCAGCCCTGTGAGCTCGTTATGCTCCCTAATTGGGGAGCCATTGCCATCTCCAACCCGGGTTGTTTTCACCTGCTGTTCTCATTCCAGAGCCTCTGTGCTCAGGTGACTGCAATGCTGCTCCCTCATAGATGTGCTGGGGGCTAATTGGGCCCAGGGATTTGATATTAGCGTTGTCCTTCGAGGTAAACAACTCCTTCTCCCCAGCAGCACTGGGTAAAGAGCGTCCACGTCAATCAGATCCTCTTCCACCTGGACTAAACTTAAGTTTTGTTTTTTTTTTTCTCTCTACACAAGCATTTTGTTCCAACAAAAATAAAACAAGAGTATAGTTACCAATCACTGGTTACTCCCACGGTGCACTCTCCCCCCTCCAAAATAGCTAGAGAAATAAACTCAGGTAGGGGGACACCAGAAATATGGCTGGATTAGGCTTAATGTCTGTTATAAATATTAACTTCTGAAAATATTTTAGAAATACATTTCGTTTGACACAATTAGACTCTAATGGGAACTATTCACAGATGGACACACCCTCAATGAATTGTATAGGCTAACTGGCTGCTAAGACATATGGATCTGGTGTTAAAAGCAGTAGTTATTGCTAATGCAGTCCTTCGCGCTCCTCAGCGGGGCACGCAGTGTTCCCAGGGCGTTAAGAAGGAGTGCACGGGCAGCACTAAGTGCTTCAGACTGTGCAGTGGCCACAGTACCCTGAGCTGAATGAATAGCCTAATTGAACAGAACAGTGGCGTTTCGTGCCTGGTTACTGCAGGCTCCCGTGATTCCGTGGGATCACAGCCCATTCCCTAGCGCGTCCCGGCAGCGAAATGCTGGCCTAGCTCTGCACTCCCGGCCGTTCCCCGTGGAAAGCCAAACCCAAACAGACAGGATCCTGAATGCCCTGCTGAGAAAGCCGGGTGGTGCTGGGGTGGCAAGAGGGGATCCCCAGAGAACTATCAGGCTGAATTTGTGTCAGCGTTGAGCTACACCAAGAAAGGCAGGGGGAGGGTTTGTACTAAGACTTTACCAAACCACCATACAGATTTGCATGGCGTGCAGAGCTTGCTATCCTTGGGAAAATACTTAACTGGTCCTTTTTAAGCCCGTCTGCTTGGTGGGGGGAAACACTCTGACCATTTACCATAACTGCAGCTTATTACCTGTCCCCAGTCCGAGTCCCGCCGACGCGAGCAAAGCGTTTCCTGCGCGTCCCGGGCACGGGAGGACCACGGCACAGTGGGGCTGTGCTGAACGTTCGGCGGGCACGGTTTTAACCCTGCTCTGGGGAACTTGCTGTGGCCTTACGCAGCTGGGGCTTCTGGTCTAGGAGGAGCAACAAAACCGGGAGCACGGGCTTGACATGGCTTCCTCCATGGCCTTGTGTTGCCTCCTCCTCCTCCTCAGGGATGTGTCCCGAGATGCGGCGAGTCAGACCTGGGGTCCTGGAGTGTTTGGTAACTGAGAACGGGGGCGGGATACTCTGTGCTTTGGGTGGTGAGAATGCGTGGGCAAATATTAGTGGTAGCCCCAGCAAATAGTGGCCAACGATTTCAAACCCAGGGTGGCCAGATGAGACCCGTGTCCATACAGGGGGTCTGGAGCTGACCCCCCCCCCCCCGAGCCACCGTCCCCCATCGCTCAGGAGGCCTGCGGCTGCGTCCCCTGCGGCCGGGCGGTCCTTGTCCCCTCTGCACGCCACTGCCCTGCTCCCCGGGCGGTGGTGCCACAGAGGCTGTCCCCGCCGGCCCTGCAGGTGCCAGCCTGCCTCCCGAGCTGGGGGCAGCCTGGCCTGGCAGCACCCCAAAACGGGCCGTGCTTGCACTGAGGGCGCCTTGGGTTTGCTCCAGCTGTGACCGGCGGCGAATGGCTCCCTGTGAAACAATCCTGGGCGTGCCATTGTCAGGCACAGGCGTGCCAGCTGCCCAGCCTTCGGGTACCCATCAGGACAAAGCGGGGGCACGGTGGCACCCCTGCTGCTGCCAGGCTGCTGTGTAGGGGATGGTGAAGTACACGGGGCTGAAGTGGCAGGCGTGCGAAAAAATTCCGCCTCACTGAGCAGTTCCACCAAACCCTTTTCCCAGCACTGTCGGTGATGTTGCAGTGTGTGATTTCTGCAGACATACGTACGGATGGATGGAACCACACCTGGGATGCACGCGTAGGTGTAGATGAGAACACGTACACAGCGCTTGCTGCTGGCTTTCAATGCTAACTCTGTAATAGAGCTATATATTAATTCACGGTGGTAGGGTTTTTAAGGGAAAGCACCCTTTTAAATACATAGATCTGTTTTTTCCTTCCTACTGTGTACAGCATTTTAGCTATTTTAATGCTGGCGCTTGATTCTGAAATACCTTTGTCACCATCATTTTAATAACTTTTTGAGCAGTTGCCAGTTTAATTTTCAGTGAGTGAAAATTGGAGGTAAATTATTTATTACTTCCAGCAAATGTCTTTCACAATTTTATTTAATTTTTTCATTTTTTTTAATGGGTCATAAAATGGCAGTCTTTTACTGGGTACTCATAAAGCAAGGAGCAAATGAATACTTTGCAAATAGGTTACTGCGGATTGAAATGTCAGCTGTATTTCACAGGGCATGAAAAGCTTCAGCCCAGCGCTGCAGTGACATATGGCAGCGGGCCACGCGCCTCGTCTGTAACAATAAAAGAGCCGTGGACATAAAGGAAAGAAAGAACTGCAATTGTTGGGGCTTCTCAAGTTGCATTTTTTTTGTAAATTATTTATTGAAATGGCCCGCGGGCCATGACTGATGCGGTTTAAAGTTGCGAGAGTCTTGTGGTTAACTTGGGTCATAAATGAGAGCATTTTTTAAAAACGCTCTTCTTTTTTTTTAGCCTAAGTTTTCCAGGATTGCTTCTCATCCAAGAAGTGATAGTTCGCAGAGAAAACGTAGGAAAATCCCTCCCACACTGAGCACGGGCTATGACCTGTAAATAAGCCCCACGGTGTTTCCCACTGGCACGAGTGGCTTTGTGTCCTTGGGTCTGACCGCGGGCGGGCCGGGGTCTGCGTGCGCCGTGAGCGGGGTCGGGGCCTCTGCTGGGTGCCCTCAGGGCGGCCCCGGCAGGCGCTACCACACTAGGGTAAATCGAACCTTTCCTTGCCAAAACGGGGTTGTGGCAAAAGGTCCGGCTGGCTTCAGGGACACGCTGCCCTCGCGCGTAGGCTGTGCTGGGGGGGTGGGACCGGGGCACGGCGACTTGGGCACGGGGAGGGCTCAAACAGGGGCCCCACGTCCTTGCGCTGCTCGGGTGGGACACTGACACCTCCTCGTCTCCGGTCTCGCTCTCCCTACGTGCCTCAGCAGAAGGAGAGGCGATTTCCTTGGGTCTTGGGAAAGCAATCAGGATACTGTGGGGTATCATGTAAATCCCATAAAAAATTGCTGGGAGATGTGGCCATTCAGATGTACAAACCCAGGCATTCAGCACCTGTGGAGACACCTTTGAGGCGTTTCTGATCACCTCCAGCAGGGAGATGGAGGGTACGGTCTTAGGACCAGCTGACCAAAATCTGTGCTGCTCCTTCCCGCCCGAGCTGAGCCTGTCATGGAAAATTGCTGCGGTCTCATCCACTTTAAATTGTATCTCTCCAGTCTACACAAAAAAGTATCAGCGGAGCCCAATGATTTAGCGATGTTACCTGGTGACATAGGCTGGGTCAGGGCTGAGTTGAGCTTTACTGAAGGAACCTGCCACCCAGAAAACACTGACCGTCACCAGTGGGAAACGACGGGGCCCAAAACATAGAATCACAGCTGAATGGAACTTCATTTCCAAAATCTTGGCAGTTTATGCAGCGTGCTGAGCTAAAGCCTCGCGCACGTGGACGGTTACTAGTGAACGCTGGATGTAGTTATGTATACCCCTTTCTCTTGGATGTTTGTGAATGAGTGAGTAGAGAAATAGGGCACCTGGTTTTCGGCACACCAGATTGGAAGGGGCAGGGTTTCTCTGGTTCCAAGTACACACAGCCCCTCAAACAGGTGGGTGCTAAAGAAGCGCCCCCCCCCATGTTTCTTACACCTTACAGACATGACAATTTCAGGAAGGAAGCGATGTTGTATGTTGACAGGTTCATCCTTCTGAAGAGAAGATAATTACGTGTATGAGTTCACTCGGTGGCTTCTGGAACTGAGCGAGTATGAGCAGCTCCCAAGAGCAGCTCCCACAGCTCGTCCCCAGAGCTGTGTACACGAACGGAGCGGGGTTGGGAAGCTGGCTGCCCCTGCTGCAGTGTCCCTGTGCCCACAGGGATGTGTCCCCTC